>CATIWO010682728.1:0-16962 GCA_949673435.1 Macaranga tanarius | reverse complement strand
GAGACATGATATTTACCCCTCAGGATTCTCGCCAATAGGGAAGAAGGCTCTTGGATCACTCGCCACACATTTTTTGCTAAGAGAGCTATATTGAACTTACGTATATCTTTAAAACCACAGCCCCCTAAAAATTTAGATTTTTCTAGGTGATCCCATTTCCTCCATATGATTCTTTTGTCTTCAGCATTCTGTTTCCACCAAAATTGATTAAATATTATATGGACTTCATTTACAAAGGAAATAGGAAATTGAAAACAGGATAGAGCATAAGAAGGGATAGCTGTTAACACAGCTTTGATCATTATTTCTCTGCCTGCTGGGGATAAATTTTTATGCTTCCATGATCGAGCCTTCTCCCTTATTTTATTCAGGAGGTATTGGATTGCTTACCGCTTAGATCTGCCCCATTCTGTAGGAAGGCCCAGGTATTTTTCACCTTTGACCATCTCTTTCATTTGTAGAGTATCCATGATTTTACTCTTAATATTAGAGTCAATTTCTTTCCCAAAAAGAATACAAGATTTATGGTGATTGATTTTCTGACCTGTAGCTTGCATACATTGAGCTAGAATTATGTTCAGTGGATAGGCTTTTATTACATTAGCTAACCCAAAAAGAATAGTATCATCAGCAAAAAGACAAGATTTAATCACTAGACATCTTGGATTAATTTTGTATCCATGAAATTTGCCTGTCCTGGCAGCGGCATCAAGCATATTGGGGAGCATGTTGGCAACAAAAAGGTATAAATAAGGGGATAACGGGTCTCCTTGCCTAAGACCCCGGGTTAGTTTAAACCATGGTAAAGGGGAACCATTAAATAGAATAGAATATTTGACTGAGGTAACACACCTCATAATCATATCTACCCAAAAATGAGCAAACCCCATCTTATACAAAAAATTTTTAAGAAAACTCCAGTTCACCCTATCAAAGGCTTTTTCCATATCTAACTTGACTGCCATCCCCCATTCTTTTTACTGTTAGATATTCTAAGGGAATACAGAGTTTCATGAGTGATGAGGATGTTATCTTGGATGAGTCTACCAGAAATAAAGGCTCTTTGAGAAGGGTGTACTAAAGATGGAAGATGAGGTTTCAGTCTGTTGACTAGAAGGCGAGATATAATTTTGTAGATAAAATTACAAAGACCAATGGGATGAAATTGGGAAACATTCACAGGATTTGGGATTTTAGGGATGAGAATAACGAAAGTGTTGTTTAAGTTAGGAAGTAAGACACCATGGTTCCAAAAATTTTGCACAAGATTAAACACATCATATTTCAAAATATCCTAGTTGTGTTGATAAAAAATACCTTGAAAGCCATCTGGGCCAGGAGCTTTTAAATTCCCAAGCTGGAACGCTGTTTTTTGAACTTCTTCCATTGATATTGGCTGAAGCAGTTGTGTGTTCATTTGATCTGTGACCACACGTTGCTGGGTTCTCAGAACTCTGGAGGAGAAGGAGATTGATTCTTTTGTGTATAAGTGTTTGTAATACTGAAGGACCATAGCTTGGAGGTTGCATTCATCTTCTACCCAGAGACCCGCCTCATTTTGCAGCTTGAGAATGAGATTTCTCTGTCTATGTTGAGTTGCAGAAAGGTGAAAGAATCGTGTGTTTTTGTCTCCCGCTTTTAGCCATTCTATTTGAAAACGCTGGAGCCAATAGAGCTCTTCAAGTCGCCAAGCCTCATCTAGCTCTTTTGTAATCTCATCTTATTTTTGCATATTGGTGGCTGTTGGTGCTTCTTGTTGTAACTGTTGAAGTTGCATTTTCAACTGAACAATGCGCTTTCTCGAATTGGATTGTGGAGTAGAGGAAGTCCATTTTAATAAGTTCACTCGGCAGTTTCGTTGTTTAACTGCAAAGGAGCCATTAGGATCTATATTCCAACCCTCAGATATAGCGGCTTTACATCCTTCCACGGCCTGCCATTTAGCTTCAAAATGGAAAATTCTTTTGTGCCTGGTAAGTCTATTGAAGAGCTGGAGTAAGAGTGGTCTATGATCAGAACCAATCATATTTTCATGAAAAACTATTGCCGAAGGAAACTGTAGCCGCCAGACATCATTAGCAAGAGCTCTGTCTAACCTGCACTGAATGTTTGAAAGATCTTTCTGTCGATTTGACCATGTATAACCAGCACCCTGATAACCCAAATCAAGTAGGCTATTAGATTGAATAAAATCAAAGAAGTCTTTAGCATGTTTGCTATACAGTCGGCCACCTCGTTTCTCAGAAGCTTTTATGATACAATTGAAGTCCCCAATACAAAGCCAAGGAATGTGTTGCCCAGGGTTTAACTTAGAAATTTCAGCCCAAACCTGTTGCTTCCCCTTACCGAATGGCTTTCCATAAACAAAAGTGATGATGCAAGAAGTATCCCCTTCGGTTTTCACATGAATAAAATTCTTACAATGTTTCAAGACTGTCAGGTTGATCGTATGCCGCCACCATAAACACAAACCACCAGTTGTACCTTCTGGATTCACATAAAAACCATGCTCGAAGCCCATCTTCTTTTTAATCTGGTCGCAAAAAGAGCTTGGATTGTGGGACTCCATTATAAAAATAATGGAGGGACTGCATTTGTTCTTGAGCTCCTTAAGAGCCCTAACTGTCAAGGGTTGTCCAAGCCCCTGGCAGTTCCATGCTATTAGGCTCATAGCTGCTGTAGTGGCTGTTGGCGAGCCACCGGTGCCTTAACCAGCTCATTATTTTGCGTTTCAGCCACCTTTGAAGCTTGGGTATCAACAGTGTCATCTTCAATAGCTGTGATCTCTGTAATGATGACACCCTTACTTTGCCTAGCATCCCTCTTCCATTTTCTACGTTGTGGACGGTTTGGAGGAAGGACATTAATGATTGGAGGGAAGGCAGAGTTATCATCTTCGCTATTCTCATCTTCGTTGTTATCAGCCCTATTTTGTTGTTTAGCATATTCGCACATCAGGGATACCAGGAAATCAAAGGGCTCCAATTTCTGTCGTTTGTGTGATTGGGGTAGTTTATTTGTAATGTGGGTTCGTTTTTTGGTAGTCAATAAGGTGGATGTTGGGCTTGGAGGGGATGATGTAGAAGGGGTGTGAGCTGGTATTGGTAGGCTAGAAGAAGTAGATAGGCTGGTGGGTTTAAGGTTAGACGGGTGTAGAGATACAGTAGGGCAAGGGAGAATGTATGGGCTTAGAGGATCAAGGTTGCTGGGGTGTGGGCATGGTGGATTAGAGTCTGGGAGTTGGGTTGGGTAGGGGTTATTTAGATGGGCCTCCGTTTCAGGGTGTGGTTTTGATTGAGAAAGTATTTGTTCTGCAGTTGCCGTAGCTTCATTTATGGTTGCATTGATGGAGCCGCCTGCACCTGGTTAGGGTGTCTGAGAGTTACCTGCAAAAATTACATCATTAGGGTCTACACGCCATGATGTCCTACGATGCTCACCAACCTCCTCGAGCGTTGCAATTGCGTTTTCCTTCTGTTGCAAGGAATACTGTGCAGTAACTTCTTCCCTCGTGAACTCAGTTTCCTGTTGAGGATCTGCTGTCATGGGATGTGAATGAGCACTTTGAGACCATCTCCTGGTTGGGGCTGCCTTGAGCCAATTCCCAAATGGCATTGATGACGATGTTGGAATACCCGATAGTTCAGTTTGTCTGCGTTTTGGGCAAGTCCTCCAGACATGACCCATAATGCCACAATAATGACAGAAATCAGGAAGCTTCTCCTATTTGATTTTGATCCATTCTACTTTGCCATCCATACGTTGATTCGGAAATCCCTGAACCAGAGGCTTATGCACTGCTACAGAGACACGGATACGAAGGTACATATGCCACCCTATTAGACAATCTTGTGTGAGATCAACCTCCAGAAACTCTTCAAACAAACTTGCTATTTGAATCGCATTGTCCTTGTTCATTTGGTTGGGAGGTAATCCATGACATTGAATCCAAAAGGGGGATGTAGAAAAATCCACCTGTTCAGGAGGTACATCAGCAGGCCATGGCTTAATGATTAGTAGTTGGTTAGAAACACACCATGGAGTCCCTTGAAGAACAATCGAACGATCAACCTCATGCTGGAACCTAAACTTGTACAGATGAGCATTAAGCTTTTGTACCGAATGGTCATGATGTATCTGCCATGACTTTGCAGTTGCTTGTTTAATCACCGATGCAATATGGGTTTTTTGTCCAATCAGTTTCCCTAGCAGGATGAGGTGCGCATGCAGTTGGTTTAAGTCTGGGATGGTTTTAAGGGAAAGTAGAGGGGTGTGGTGAGTAGGGATGTGGTCGCTGCAACTGATGCTCTTAGTTTTGTGGATGATGGTGTCCAAATCAGTTGATTTGGGGTCCATGAGAGGCACGCTGGAACAGTTGGGGAAAGGAAGCAGGTAGTAATGTAAAGGAAGGGAGCAGGTAGTAGTGTAAAGGTGTAGGTTGAAAAGGTTAAAAAAGAAGGTGAAAGTCGAAATAAAAACGATTGGTTAGAGAGTAGGAATGCTGGTGAAAATAGATGAGGGTTTAGTGGAAAAGGGTTGATAGGCTGAAAGTAGGGATTCAAGCGCAGTCAATGCGCAGAGGAGAGAAAACAAGGTTTCATTAGGAGCTCTACTAGAGAGAGAGCAGCTCTAATCAATATAGATGTTATAGGCAGTTCAGTCGCTTGTTGCCATCCAATTTTTTTGAACTCCACTGACTGCTACTGATGACATGGTCAACAATTCTCTTCTTAAGACTAGGATCAATGTCCTAGTTATTGTCCACCTTAGCAAAGAACTTTAGAGGCTGTTTACTTATAGAAAACTATAGGTATTTGCCAAAAAAAATTTCTATTGAAAACATAAAATATAATTTTTTGTTCGAATGATATAATTTTCTAAAATTTTCAAATGAAAACAGTTTTCTTATTTTCTAGAATTTTATTAAAAGTTGGAAACCTAATTTATATTGTTTTCTAATTGGAAAACACAAAGGTTTACATAATTCAATTACAGTTCGATTTCTAACCAACCACTTTCACTTATTTTTATTTTTTTAAAATTATTGCAACATCTCTTTTTTTTTTTTTTGAGTTTCAAATAATAACGTTATAAATTGAATTTTATCTACACAAATTTACATTACCTATTTTTTAGCAACAATCAAATTTTTAACTATTACCTATTTTTTAGATAAGATCGAATTTTTAGCTATTTTCAAAAATTTTTCTACTTTTTTTGTTAATTCTAACATTATTTTTTTAACATCTAAATTTAGTTTTACCTAAACTTATTATTTTTTATGCACATTTACTTATTATAAATTATTTTTTATGCACATTTATTTATTTATTTATAATTGTATTGATATTTTTATAAATTTATTATTTGAGTATTTTTATCATAAGTTTATTAGATAAAAATAATCTAAAGTAACATAAAATAAATTTATTTTTAAATATAATATAGAATTACATAAGAACACTTTATTGTACTAACATAAAAATATAAAAAAATAAATATTATATTATAATAATTAATATAATTTTTTAAATTGGAAAATAGTTTTCTAAATTTAACAAATGAACACAGTATTCTAAGTTTTCTATACTTTTTTGTGGAAAATGAAATTTCAAGTTTTTTAAGAAAACTAGAGTTAGAAAATAGAAAATTATTCTCCATAAGTAAACAGCCCCTTAGACTTCCAAGAACTCACAAATTAGAGGTCATGCCAATTCTAGGAAGTCACGACCTAGAGGTATGGTCACTTCTAGTAAGTCATAATTTGGAGACATAGCCACTTTCAGCTCCAGAAAAATCTACTCCACTATGCCACCAGCAACACCCACGTTTCCCACATCTCTACTTCTCAAACCACTCTCCTAAAATTTCTCCAATACATAACCATTTCTTCATTACTTTGAAATCTCTCCACAGGTGATAGTTTCTTCATTCTATAAGTAGAGTCTCACTCCAAATCAATAAGGTAAGTCCAAATCCAAGTTTATCACTATATTCTTTTATAACACCAGTTATGACTTAATCATCAGAGTGGGTATGCTGGGAACACCTCCTAACCCTATTCTAATATTTTTATTTTTATAGATCAACCAATCCTCAATATACAACTCATTCAATCTCCTCAAATCTAGGTAAAGCTTTTAGGAACCCTTTCATCATTGGTGTTGTAAGCATGAAACTCTTTTTCTCATTATTTCTTTGAGTTTTAACCATGGGAAATTGTCCCCCTAATGAAAAAAACACCATACCGCCTACCGTTGATCCACCATCCATTAGATTTTCAAATCAAAATCCTACCAATGTTGAAACTACCAACAATAGCGATATTGCTATAACTATAAGGAATCCTGTTACACAACCCAAGTTGGCTAATATCTATAAAGATTTGTCCACCCTTATAAAGAAGGTAGAACAAACTATGGCTATCCTCCTGAAAGGAATACCAGAATTAAAGGAATCACCAGTCTCAAAATATTACACTCGCTAAGTTCAAAATGACAATATGCCAATTACTAAAACTAAAATTCCTATCATCTCCAACGAAGATTCCTCATAGGATAAGTGTAGCGAAACAGAGGTGAAAAGCATGAGCTTTATAGAAGCATATGTAGAAAAGAAAGTTTGTGAGGCTATAAAAATATGGAGTTTTAGCTCTAAAATATTAGGATCAAAATCTTGCCAATACTTTACCTTTGTTAAAGTAGATTCTAGAGGAACCTTTCCCTCCAAATTTCAAAATTCCACAACTGAAATCTTATAATGGAACTATAAATACAAGGAGTCATTTAGCCAAATTCTACACTATAATGCATCTTCACACCACTTCTGAAGTACTACTATGCAAAGTGTTTCCCACAACGTCGAAGGATGTAGCCTAGGAATGGTATTAAGGGTTAGAGGAGGCCTCTATTCACTCCTTCTCTCAGTAGGCTTTGCTATTCAAAGTAAGGTTCATCCCTAGCATCCCCACTAAAAAAGATATCTTCAGATCTGCAAAAGGTGGTGCAGGAAGAAGAAAAAAGTCTGAGGAGTTACATAAGCTGCTTTAATAAAGTGGCAATTCAGATCAAGAACTTAAGTCATAATGAAGCACTTACGACTTTAAAACAAGGGACTAGGTATGTGAAGTTAATTGATTGTTTGTATCTAGGCCTCTTAAAAATTTCACCAAACTGATGAGTAGGGCATAAAAGTTTATGAGGCTGGATGAAGTATGGAGGGCCATGAGGCCAAATAAAAAATTCTCCAAGAAAAGGCCTAGAGATGAAGATAGAAAAAGAGGCTAAGAGGACAAAGGGAAGTTCACCTATTGCCATATAAACTATACACCATTTAATACTTTTAGAGCTGAAGGCTTGATGTGTGTAAAGAAATCTAAAAGTGATTTACACTGGCTTAAGTAGATGAGCAACCATTCTATTAGTAGAAGGGATATAATGAAATATTGTGAGTTCCACAAAGATAATAGGCATGATACTAAAGATTGTTGGCACCTCATGGAGGATATTGAGTGCCTAGTGAAAAGAGGAGCGCTAAATATATTTATGCATTACAGAGCTCCAAAAAAAAAAGACCTTCAGAAGCTGATAAAGATGCTGAGATGGAAAGCTAAAAAAGAGCCTAATGGCGTAATCAATATTATAGCTAAAGGTGTAACAATTAAAGAAACCTCTAGAAAGCGTAAGAAGCAAGTAAAATATGTATATACTATAGAAGTAAGTAAAATGCTTCCCTGGAACTAGTGACATTCACTCCTGAGGATAGAGAAAAGGTAGCATCTCCCCATACTGATGCTTTGGTAATTAAAGGTATAGTTGAAGATTTTATTTTGAAAAGAATGTTAGTTGATGATGGAAGTGCAGTTAACCTTCTCACTTTTAAAGTGTATGTATATTTAGAACTTAGCCCTAATAAGCTTCATCTAGTATATATACCTCTCATTGGTTTATGAGGAAAGCAGGTCCCAATTGAAGGTTTAGCATATTTGACGGTGGATCTAGGATATGATAATATATTAAGAAGTTCAAGGTTGAGTTCATAGTGATCAACATCCCTTTCTCCTATAATGCCATTATAGGCAAACCTATACCTTATGATATAGAAGCCTGCACCTCTATTAGATACCTCACTATAAAGATACCTACTAAAGTAGGAGTTGCTATAGTAAGAGGAAACTAGAAGGTAGCACGTGGAAGCATATCTCTGTACACTAAAAGATGCATCTCAGTCCCTAACAGTTGAAAACTTTGAGCTTCCCGAAAAAATCATTACCGAGCCCCTAAACCAAACGATGGAGTTGCAAGTGTCTCCAAAAGGTAAAAAAAATTATTTATGGGTACAGGTTTAAAAGATTATATAAAAGCTAAGATAGAGGAAGTGTTAAAGGCAAATGTCTCAGCCTTTGCTTGGTCTCCCAAAGACATAATAAGGATCAGTTTGAGCATTATAAGTCATAAGCTTAATATAGATCCAGATGCTACACTAATTATTCAAAAGAAAAGAAATCATGCTCTAGAAAGGCAGATGGCTATAGCTATAGAGATAGACAAGTTGAAAGATACATGATTTATTTAATAAGTGTTATACCCTGAATGACTAGCAGATGTGTTGCTAGTTAGAAAGCCTAATAAAAAATAGAGACTTTATGTAGCTTTTACTAATTTAAATAAGGCTTGTTCAAAAGATTATTATACTCTACCTAATATAGATTAACTTATTAATACTACTGCAAGTCATGAGATCTACAGTTTTATGGATGCTTCAGCAAAATACCATCAAATCCCCATATATCTAGATGATCAAGAGAAAACCTTTTTCATCATAAATAAAGGTCTCTATTGCTACAAAGTAATTCCCTTTAGGCTAAAGAATGCTGGAGCCACTTACCAGTTCCTAATGAATGCAATCTTCAAGGATCAAATTAGCAAAATGATGGAAGACTACGTAGATGACATGATCATTAAGACTGCAAAAGTAGAAGATTATTTCTAAAGATCTCTTTAAAGCTTTTCAAGGTTCTCTCCAAATATGGTATGAAGTTAAATCCTAAAAAATGTATTTTTGAAGTCAAAGTAGGAAAGTTCTTGGATTTCATGGTATCCCAAAGAGGGATATAAACCAATCCGGAGAAGATCCATGCCATATTAGACATAGCGCCTTCTACAACCATATACGAGGTTTAGAAGCTGAATGGTCGATTTATAGCCTCATCAAGGTTCACCAGCTACTCAGCCAAAAGTTGTTTACCCTTTTTCAAAATCTTAAAGAATTTAAAAAATTTTAAATGGACTAAAGAATGTTAAAAGGCTTTTGAGGAGCTTAAACTCTTTCTCATCTCGCCTCAATTATTAAGTCAACCCAAACAAGGTGAAACTCTATACTTATATTTGTCTTTTATTAATGAAACTATTGCTTTTGTATTGATTAGGGAAGAAGATGAATGTCTATCTTCTATACCTCTAAAGTCCTTAAAGGGGCAGAACAACGGTATCCCGTAATTAAAAGGGTAGCATATATGGCGCTAACTTCAGCCACAAAGTTAAGACCTTATTTCCAAGCACACTATCGCGGTGAGAATAGATCAACCCTTAAGAAAGATGCTACAACAAGCTAAAACTTTTGAGAGACTAGTGGAATGGGCCATATGACTTGGAGAATTTGACATTTGTTATAAGTCTCGAAAAGTACTGAAAGCTCAAACACTTGCAGACTTTGTGGTTGAATTAACATCAAACATAAATTAAAAAAAATTAAAGAATTAAAATACCTTACTAAATCCAAGTATTATAAATAGCAAGATAATTTTTTTATTATATAACTAATATTCCTATCAAACATTATATTTTTTAAGATTAACAAAATAGTGCACATCGATGCTCTTTTATATTAAGAGCTAAAGCCATGTATAAATTGATAAGGTAGGAAAAAAACTTCTTTTTTTAACTGTATATTTATATAACAATATTCTTATTTTATTCAATAATTAATTTACAAATTAACTCAAGACACATCATCACTCAATTTAGTTTATCAATTTACCATTCTTTTCTGTATGTTATTTTCTTTTTTTATTTATTTTCTTTGCTAAAAATAAGAAATGAAAAAAATAACATTTATATAATTTCATATTACATAGTCGAAATTATAAATTTTAAAGTGAGAAGAATAGAAAGACAAAAATAATATGTCTAGGCAAACAACTAATACATAACTCTGAGTTACCAAAAAACACAATAGATCTTCTTCCAACAAAAACAATAACTCCCCACAAAAAAAATACATAATAACTAAAATAAATGCCTAATAGACCCCACGAAAGCCCGAATTTTCTTCAAAGCCTACTAAGTTTTTGACACCTTTTAAGCAATCTAAAGTAATCATGGAAAACTTGATCATTCGTAGACTAAAGAGCATCAAAATCTAGATTACAAACTAGTCCATTGCTGAGTTTTATAATATAAAGCTCCCTATGGTTATAGTCCATTATATTAAAGTTGTATATCAATTAAGGTAGTCAATAGCAGCCATTGTTACATTATTTTTTACTTCATCAATGGAACTATTACTAATTCCAACCATATAAGATATATATCTCTACCTACTATTATCCTCACAAGGATAGTAGACTGTAACGTAAAATAGTGATCCTTTATTATGTTGCTCATCATATGTAGATGGTGGTAACCCAAACTACTGAAAAATGCATTCCAACATAGAAGCTATAGGAATATCAATTATAGTCATCTGGTAAACTGACATGTATTTTTTTTTAAAAAAAAAAACAAGCATGACATAGCTGAGCTCTTCCCCAACACAGCCGTGCATTGACCACGTGATAGCGCACTAACTTTTATCTTATAAAATAACACTTGGAGGAATTATTCATTGACTCTAGGGTAAGATCCAATGCACATGAGGGTTGTATAAAAATTTTTTTTTTTTTGGATAAGAATAGGGGAACTCAATCTAAAGTTTTGTGACCTATCTAGCCACCATCAAGAAGAGAAGGAGAAACTACCACATCCTCCATTAACTTCTTCATCTTCCTTCATAATTACATCCACCCATTTCCAAAACTCCATTTTTCTCTTCAAGATATTAGTTAGAGGATAAAAAGGAAAATAAAAATTATATTCTCATTCCTTAATCCAACAAGAGGAATAACCTCTCCTATATATACAACCACACAAGTATAAGGAAATAAATAAAGTAAATATAAAGAAAGGTTACAAAAGGTAACCAACAACTAAGCATCCTATATAAAGAATTGACTAAAAATAGAAGGAGCCGTTGGTGAAGATTTGTTATCCATTTGAACCATTTAAAATGAATAAAAATTCATTTCCAAATTTGTTTGAGCAGAATGTGCTTTGAATTTTATGTTCATATTAAGTATATTTGATTTATTCCTTTCTTCACCCTGCTTCAAGTTAGAGGGAATGAAAAAATGAACTCCAAGCTTGCTTCTATGACTTTGAAAAGGGCTTTTTGCTAATGCCTTTGTAAATTTATCAGTAATTTGGTGTTGAGTTCGGACAAACCTTGTAACAAGATTCCCAAGAGCAACTTTCTCTATAACAAAATGATAATCAATAGCAATATATTTTGACCAAGGATGAAACACAAGATTTACTGTCATATATAGGGCACTCAAATTATCAAAAAATAATTGAGGTGCTTGAGATAATCGAATTCTAATGTCTTTGAGTAAATATGTGAGCTAAGTAAGTTCAGTAGTTGTAAGAGCTAGAGCTCGATACTCCGCTTCAAAACTTAATATAGAGACTGTGGGTTGATTTTTGGAAGTCCATGATATGCAATTACTATTGAGAAAAATACAATATCCAAAAGTACTTCATCTTATTGTCGGGCATACTGCCCAATCAGCATCACAAAAGCTATAGAGATTGAAGGAGCTTTAGGAGCTGAAATGTAGACCAAAACTAATGGTTCCTTTGACATACCTAAGAATTTATTTAATGAGTTTAAAATCACCAACAGTGGGTTCAAGAACTCTTTGACAGATTTTATGAATAGCATACAAAATGTCGGGACGAGTGTGAGTGAGATATAAGAGAGCACCAGCAAGGCTGCGATATGTTTTGGTGTCGATGTGCTCATTATCTTTATTTATAGCTTGAACTTTGAGTGCTATAGGAGTATTAAAATGTGAACATTTATCTAGACTAGCCTTAGCAATTAACTCTTTGGCATATTTTCCTTGTAAGAGAGTAAGACCCGTATTAGTGTATTATACTTCAAGTCTGAGAAAGTAATGAAGGTTCCTAAGATCTTTGATAGCAAATTCTCTTCCCAAAGTAGCAATGAGTTGTTGAACATGTGCATTATTATTCTTTATGATAACAATATCATCGACATAGATGAGCATAAGCATAGTAATAGATTTAGTATGATAAATAAAGAATGATGAATTAGATTTACTACATATAAAACCAAAGTTAATTAAAAAGGTGGATAGCCTATTAAACTAAGCTCGGGGAGCCTATTTTATGCTATAGAGAGACTTATTGAGTCTGCACACAAATTATGGTAATTATGTGTCTTTAAATCCCGAAGGCTATTTTATACAGATGGTTGCACTAAGATCCCCGTGTAAGAATGCGTTCTTTTTACATCGAGTTGCCTCAATACCCACTTTGATATTGTAGTAATAGCCAAAATAAGCTGAATAGTAGTCATTCTAATGATGGGACTGAATGTTTCGTTATAGTCAATGCCATGTACTTATGTGTAGCCTTGAGCTATAAGGTGAGCTTTATAGCAATCTAAAGAGCCATCCTTATTGAGTTTAGTTTTAAAGATCCATTTTGAGCCAATGACATTTTTATGTAATGGTCGTGGAACAAGACTCTATGTATTATTAGCATGTAAGGATTTGAGTTCTTCTTCCATGGCATTGTACCAATGGGGTAAAATTAGAGCTTATTTTTATGTCGTTGGTTCTTTTGTGTCAATGAAATATGTGAGAGCTTTAGGCTATTTCTTTTCTCTTATTTTTTGAGTTTCATATGCCAATTGAGGATCCAGATTAGGATTTTGAGCAAGTTGGTGCTTAGTTATCATGTGGTGCCCTTGATTACTTATTTCACACATATTATGGGCTGGATTAGGCAATGAATCCATGGCATTTATCATGCTTGGAGATCCTTGATTTTGATCTCTTATTATTGCTTGATTTCCTTGATATTGTCTATTGCTTGTAATATCTGTAGAAGAGATTTGCATGTTAGGCATAAAAATATGAGTAGTATCTCTAGAATTTAGAGAAGATACACTGTCATGGGACTGAATTTCTGAATTAATGTGCTTTGATAAATCAGCGTGCATTAATGGAGCAACATGCATTAGTGGATCAGGTTCCAAATTTATTGGAGTAGAATTATCTCTAGACTTTAGAGAAATTAAAATGTCTTGGTGGGACTGAATTTCTAAATTGATGAGCTTTGATGGATCAACGTGCATTAAGGAGCAACATTTGGCTCGGTTTCCAATATTAGTGGAGCAGAATTGATATTTTCATTAATATTGGACCCTGCATTAAATTTGAAAATATTAGGACATGGTTTATTAGCACTATCATTAGTTTTGTCCAAGTTATCAATGATATTTGATGACTGTCCTTTTTGTAACCAGGCCTCTTGATCAGAATAAGACACAAGCTCAGGTGGAGTCTTCTCATTGTTGTGGACAGTGGTCTTGTCAAAAGGGAAAACATCTTCTTTAAACACTACATGCCTTGAAATATATATACGGTTTATGAGAGTGTCAAGGCAACGATACCCTTTGTGCATCGG
Organism: Macaranga tanarius; assembly: GCA_949673435.1. Lineage (NCBI taxonomy): Eukaryota > Viridiplantae > Streptophyta > Magnoliopsida > Malpighiales > Euphorbiaceae > Macaranga > Macaranga tanarius. Next base: position 3,148 of record CATIWO010682728.1, on the reverse strand, counting down.
GCTATATCCAATAAAGACGCATGGATACGTCCTTTTGGAAAATTTGTCCTTCCCATAATTCAGTAAATAGGGATAACATCTGCATCCAAAAGATCTTAAACTTTGATAATCCGGGTTAGTACCAAATAATTTTAAAAAAGGATTTTCCATTTTTAATTTAGTGGAAGGTAATATATTAATAATGAAAATAATGGTAAGAAAAGCATCGACCCAGTATTTCATGGAAAGTTTTGACTGAAAAAGAAGAGTTAAACCAGTTTCAACAATGTGGTGAAGTTTTCGCTCAGTGACCCCATTTTGTTCTGGGGTATTAGGACAAGAGAATTGATGTTGAATGCCATATTGTTGAAGTTAGTTAGCAAAATTTTTTGAAGTAAATTCACCACCCCCATCACTTTGAAAAATTTTAATTTTTCTTTCAAATCTATTTTTAATAAGATTTTGTAATTTAATGAAACTTTCGAAAAAGTCAGATTTCTTCTTTAAAGGAATTATCCAAGTGTACCTGGAAAAATCATCAATAATAACAACATAAAATTTAAAGTTTTGGCACGAAGAGATGGGAGCTGGTCCCCATAAATTGCAGTGCAATTTTTCAAGAGGATAATTTGTAGTACTCATAGAAGACTTAAAAAGAAGTTTGCAACTTTTACCCATTTGACAAAAAAGACAAATGGTTCTTTGTTTTTCCCATTTTGAAACATTAACAAGATCTTTATTTTGCAAAAATTTTAAAATTTTAGGACTAGTATGTCCAATACGATAATGCTAAATGGTAGAGGTAGCATTTTTAAAGACAGCTGTAAGAGCAATATTTTGAAATTCTTCTAAGGCATAAAGACCCCCTTTCTTGGTGCCTTTAACTATCACTTTTCCCTACAAATTCTCAATAGCAAACTCATTAAATGAAAATTTAATAGTTATCTTTAGTTAATTGACTAATAGAAAGTAAATTTTTCTTTATTTCAAGGACAATTAAAATCTTTTTAAGATTAAGATTTCCATTTTTAGTTTGAATATTACCATATCCTATGTGAGTAATATCTAAACTTTCTCCATTGCCTACATATAAGGAATCATTACCATGATAGGGAATAAGTTTTATAATTTTACTCGTGTTGTTCATTACATGAGTAGTTACCCCTAAATCCGCATAAAGTGTGGAATCAAGATCATTATTAATAGCTAGTGTAGCTAAGGCTTACGGTAAGTCTTCTTCTACTTGATAAGAGTGATCAAACCTGTTCCAACATTTTATTGCATTATGGTTATATTTACCACAAATTTGACATACTACATTACCGCCTTTTGGAAGGGAAGAATTGGTGTACTGATTTTCCATCATTGTTTTTCTTTTGATTGAATTGTCCTTGACTTGCCGCTGGTGCAAACCCTCGACCTTAAGAATTGAACTGACCACCACGGCCTCTTCCTCTCCCACGATGGCTGTAGTAAGCCTACTCATGATTTATTTGATTATTATTGGCTTTATTTTCTAATTGCATCATTTGATCATATGCTTTAAGCGAAAGCACAAATTGATTATAAGATTTATATGGCCGTTTTATTAGCAAAGCCATCCTAAAATCTTTGTATTTAGGTCCAAGTCCTCTAGCAAGTTGAAAGACTTTATTGGTTTCCTCCAATGGTTTCTTGATAGTAGCAAAATTGTCATAAATTCCTTTAAATTTGTGCAAGTATTCATCGAGGGACATATTACCCATTGTCAAAGTCATAAGAGTTTCATTTAATAAGACTTCCTTCTCCTTTGAACTAGGTAGCAATTTATCTTCGATTGACTTCCATAAAGAATACGTTGTGGAGGTATCATCAAAATAAAGGAGAACTTCCTCCACAATGGTTCCTAATAACCAGGTGGTTAAGAGGCCATCATTATTGAGCCATGTTATATAAGCCGGATTAATCTCTCCATTTTTGTCTTCAATGGTTGAGGATGGTTCGTTCCCTTCTTCCAAGTGATTTTGGATGCCAAGGCTATGAACAAAAGGGAGCACTTATGATTTCCATAAAAGAAAATTAGTTTGAGTGAGTTTTATAGTGACAAGGCTAGAGCATTGATGAAAGTTTTGGATGGTTAGCATGGTTTCACTTAATTTGGCCATAAGAAAAAAAATGTATTACTCTCTTGTGGTTCAGCTCTGATACTATAAAGAGAAAAATGCAAATTATATTCTTATTCCTTAATCCAACAAGAGGAATAACCTCTCCTACATATACAACCACACAAGTATAAAGAAAGAAATAAAGTGGAGTTGAAGAAAGGTTACAAAAGGTAACCAACAACCAAGCATCCTATACAAAGAATTGACTAAAAATAGGAGCCGTTGGTGAAGATTTGCTAGTCGTTTGAACCATTTAAAATGAACGAAAATTCATTTCTAAATTTGTTTGAGCAGAATGTGCTTTGATTTTTATGTCCATGTTGAGTATATTTGATATATTTGATTTTTATGTCCATGTTGAGTATATTTGAACAAAAATCAAAGAACATTTTGCTCAAAAAAACTTGGAAACGAATTTTTGTTCATTCTAAATGGTTCAAACAGCTAGTAAATCTTCACCAACAGCTCCTTCTATTTTTAGTCAATTCTTTGTATAGGATGCTTGGTTGTTGGTTACCTTTTGAAACCTTTCTTCAACTCCACTTTATTTCTTTCCTTATACTTGTGTGGTTGTATATATAAGAGAGGTTATTCCTCTTATTGGATTAAGGAATGAGAATATAATTTGCATTTTCCTCTTTATGGTATCAGAGCTGAACCACTCAAGAGAATAATACATTTTTTTTTCTCATGGCTAAATCAAGAGAAACCATGTTAACCATCCAAAAATTTTCATCAATGCTCTAGTCTTGTCACTATGAAACTCACTCAAACTAATTTTCTTTTATGGAAATCACAAATGCTCCCTCTTGTTCGTAGCCTTGGCATCCAAAATCACTTGGAATAAGGGAACGAACCAGCCTCAACCATTGAAGACAAAAATGGAGAGATTAATTCGGCTTACACAACTTGGCTCAACAATGATGGCCTTTTAACCACCTGGTTATTAGGAACCATTATAGAGGAAGTTCTCCTATATCATTTACTTAAGCAACTAAAATAAAAGTGGATTATCCTTATTAGAT
>CATIWO010682654.1:0-33683 GCA_949673435.1 Macaranga tanarius | reverse complement strand
AACCAAAACATTATTTTGAAAGGATTAAAATTGAACAGTCATTGGCTATATCCAAACAACTATAATATTATAGTGATAGAAAAAAAAATCATAGAGTTAGAGGCCAAGTATATATTCCTCCATGTTATTACATTATATAGTGTAGTACCATCCGAGTTGCAATATGTTTAAGTTTCCCAATAGCCATAATCCTGGAATTAGTTTCTGCAATGTCATTTCAGAATAACCATCAAAGAAGGGATGCTTAGGCACGATGTAATGTCTGCAGATTCTATTGGCGAATGAATTTCATCAGTTTTTCAGGATAAAAAAAAAAAGCATTATGAGGGCCAAGACAGGGTAAATTACCAAACCAATATCAAACAAATAATGTTTGTCTTAATACTTTTTGTTTTATTGTTATTTCAAATATGTCATGCCATTTTTTTGAATAAATGAATATAACATAGCTTCCATAATTGAGATTTTTCCTCTTTTTAATCATTAAATTTTTAATATATTTTCATAACATGTTTAAAACTTTTGCATGATTTGAGAAAGGATTCTGCTTAATATGTTTTTCTTGGATCCTTATTGTTTAGTTTAGTACTTTTGCATTATGTACCTATGCTATTATTCATTTTGTGGTAATTGCTCATTGTTTAAGCCTCTAGGTATAAATATGCATGTTTAGAATTTGTAGAAGCTCGAGTTATCTTTTTTTTTTTTTTTTGCTTATTTTGTTTAGTATTAAAGGTCACTGAGGTGACCCCTCAATGTCCAAAGGCGAAGCGACGTATCAATGATGAAACATCACCTCTGTGCGACATTTGCATGGTAGATTGTGGTTTTATATATTTTTCTTACTTTTTTTTTTTTGAGGAATATATTTTTCTTACTTCTTTCATGATTGTAATTGCATTTAAATGTCCCATGATGAATTTGTTATTTGAGAATTAATTAGATGTGAATTATATAATGTTGATTGCTTATTTTTATTATTCTGTATACTAAGAGTGAGTAAATGTCGGTTCGGTTCAAAAATATTTAAAATTGAATTGAATCGAACCTATTTTGGTTTTGAACTGAACTAAAATATGGGTTGAATCAAATTGAACAGAACCGAAATATTTCGGTTCGGTTATTTTTTTCGGTTTTGATTTTTTTTCACTTTTTTAATTTTTAACTTATTTTATTTATGTAATTTTGAAATATTATAATAAGATTTATAAGATATATTTACATTAATTTTTTAATATTTATTTTATTTATTAATTTTTTAAAAAATCAAATGAACCGATTCTCTAAAATATATTTAAATACGTTTTGCTAGAATTTTTTTAGTAGTAAATAATTTTTTTTAAGTTTTATATATTTAGAAACTCATATTATTAATAAAATTTAAAATATTAGTACTAAACCAATCAAACTGACCTATAAATATATATAAAATTTTAAATATACTATGAATTCGGTTTGGTTTAATAGATTTTTTTACTCTAAAAACCTAACCGAACCTAACTTATTTCGGTTCAGTGTAAACCGAATTAACAATTTTTATCATGGAAACCGAACTGAACCAGTCAGTTCCGTTCGATTTTCGGTTATTTTTGCTCACCCTAAGATAACCAACTTCCTTTTTCATTGTAGGTTATTTTTTCTTTTTGTGAATGGACTTGTGAAATTGTATCGCAGACATATACAGATAGTAACCCACGAGTAATTCCTTTTTAGTTTAATTTTTAGAATTTTTATTTTATTTCGTTTTACTTTCATTTTAATTTATGTGTGTGAAAAGGGTTGTATTATTTCTCATCCTCATGTTTTTTTGCATGCACTTTTATTTATTTTTTCTAGTTTATTTATGGTTATTTGTATATATATGGTTGTAATTTGATAGTGTGATGGATGTATGTTGTGAGAAATTTGACTTAACGGCATAAAATGCCTAATTACAAACTTGGAGTAAATTATATAAAATTTAAAAATTATTTAAAGACAATTGTAATTTTTCATGTTAATAATGAAATGATTAAATAATTAAAAATAATAAAATAAAAATACAATTGGAGGTGGATCGGAAGTTAGATGGATATTCAGAAATTATATACCCAAATTTGGACTCAGTCTTTGAGCAAAGCTGTTGAGCCCCTGTTTCCAGTTGTTATGGAGTGCATCCGAGTGGTAACTCCTTTATCCGGTATAAGCCCAAAACTCGTAATTGTATTCCTCAATGAGCTCCGAATTGGTACAATATCGTGATCGCTAAGTACTTGATCATCTAAAACCCGCAGCCCACAAGTAGTAAGAAATTAAAATTTTAAATTTGGGCTCCTAAACGGGCCATGGCTTTCCAAAAATTACAATCACACCCTTAAACATTTTTAACCAAAGGACTGTTTTACCCTTATCAGAATCAGAGACCCAAATCCAGCAATGGCTGCCATTGCTCTGAGTACAGTGTGCATAGCAAAAACAGGCGCACGTTTACTGCCTTTCCACCGCACGTTAAACAAAACCACTACAACATTTCTGTCAAAATGGACATCTTCGAAAATGGGTTTCAATCCTCTGCAACTTTGGCGCAGAAAAATCGAAGCTTTACCTGCTAGAAGGCTCATAGTTAGAGCTGCTAGAACTGAGTCCAAAGGTGTCAATTTAGGATTCAGAGCTCCCCATTTTGAGGTTTGTGTAATATTTATGCTTACATGCATGTTTGTGTTGATGAGTTTTTAAGGTTATTTTATAATTTGTTAAAATTGAGTGATTTTTTTTTTTTTATTATTATTATGGGGTTGCCTTTGTGTTTTTTGTGAATTATATATAGTTGCCAGAGCCTTTAACTGGGAAAATGTGGAAGCTTGAAGATTTTGAGGCATATCCTGCTTTACTAGTGAGTTACTTATATTCTTTTTTTTTTTTTTTACCTTTGTTTATTATGCTCTTTTATTGTTTAATGTTTGGTTTCAAATTGCCAAATTTTGGAATTAAGTTTCTTTTTTTCTTTGCTGATTAATTTTTGAGATTTCTTTTATAACTTTTGGATTGATGGTTTCGGTTAGATTTGAAAAGTTCTCATTGTTGTTAATAGTTGTTAATCAACTGGAAAATCAATGAACATATCAGCAAACTTACAATTCTATTAAATCAAATATGTCTAAACCTTTAGTAGGGTGTCTTATGGTGCAACTCATACATTCAAAAGCATAACCAGTCAAACATAATGGAATTTGATGAAGGCGGACAGCATCATTTCTAGAGTTCTGGTTTTATCTACGCAATGATAAAGGAAGAGTGCTATTTGTTTATGTGGATTTCCATCTCTGTTCTACCTTTGAAGTTGAATCAGATGTGCCCTTCAATGTATCTAATACTTATCCCTTGTCTCCTTGGTTTAGGTGTATTTTGAACTGTTGTTCTTATGTCTTAAGCACCTGATATTTGCCAACTTATATTATTGCCAAGTGAATCATTCTCTAGTAGAGTTTTCCTTTCAACTGGGAATTTCATGGTTAGTTACACAAAACATCTGTTTCATTCCTATTCCAATAATTTCTTGTAAATAATTAAGCACTATTTATCTTTCCCACAACCCTTGTATGACCCATTTCATACTCAGTTTCAAATATAACTCTTCATATTCATGGAGACAATGTGGAGATGTATTTTCAAGTCAATTGGTGGTAGAAAGCAGCAATCCGTGGGAGAAAGCATGTTTTAGAAGGAGGACATAAGAATCGTCGTGAGATAGAAAGTGTTTTTTTTTTCTTCTTTTTCAATTATTTTTTTTTATTAAAAGCTTACCAGCTATGGTTATCTTGTATTAACATTTGCCAATGATTCAAAGTTCAAACATAGCGATCTTTTCCCAGGAGATATTAATTGACAAAGTTCCAGGAGGGAGAGGGATGCAAAATCTCAACTGCCTTCTAAGCCTCTAGCAAAATCGGATCCCATGTTAGGTTGAGCATATTGCAGCATTTGCAAAGTTCAATCTCAATTATGAAGTTGTTCAATCCACTGCCTAGTAAAGCTTAAACTCAAATTACAGTTGATCTAAGATGAATCTGCATATTAATCCAAGATTGATAAGTAAACTGAAATTAAAGTTATCCAAATTTGTTTAGTTGTCAAGAGAAAAAACAAACCTTAATGTACCTGTTATAATACTTCAAGAAAAGTTAAAGAATTGATTTGGAAATTTCAAGCGAAATAAAATTTTGGTGTCCTTCCCGATGAAAATCATATATGAATTTTGAAGTTAATGCATGTCTTATGGGTAGGTATGGGTTTATGCTGCCAAACTTGTTCCATATGGCATATTACAAAAATGAAAGAAGCATAAAGCTTTGTTAGGTTGAGTTTAGTTTTTGAAAGAAGTGTCTCTTGAGTTTTACAAATTTTATGATAACTTTTTATTGTAATTTCTTGAATTTGAGTTTAATAGTCTGTTTGAAGTGCTATGTAAAAGAAATTATAGCAAGTTGCATTTAATAATTTTAGCAATTTTTACTTTTTGAATGCTAGATCGTGTGCATGCTTATGAATAGGATATGATGTTCAAGTAAACAAGGAATAGAGTTGCTTTCCTTTCCTTCTTCTAATTATTAAACCTCTTACGCACACATGGATTGGGCACCATCCCCTTTTGTAAGACATGGAATGCCGAATATGGACAAATGTACTATGTAAAATTGACATGTAACAATTGGAGCTGAGCCTAATCATTATTAATGTGTGACTGCCATGCAATAATTTCAGTTGCTACTTAAGCTACTGCTGTTTTTCTTCTTTGGAGACAAGATATTATTACATTGTTTCACTTCAGTTAAAATATGAGCAGTTTTGAGATGCCTGATTCCATATAAAGATGTTGTGGTGCAGGTTATGTTTATCTGCAATCACTGCCCCTTTGTTAAACACTTGAAGAAGGATTTAGTCAAGCTCTCAAATTTCTATATGAAGGTAGCTGAATCCATTTCTTTTGTATGACTTTCCTTCATTCTCCTGTTGGAACTTTAATAACTTAGAAAATGACCATAGAACTAATGAATCTACTTTTTGTTGTATTATGCTGCAGAAAGGACTTGCAGTTGTTGCCATATCTTCTAATTCTGTGGCTACTCACCCACAGGTTCAAATGACTCCATTGTTTGAGATTAGAGCTGTGTTGAAGCTATTGTATGATTTCTGCAAAATGGAATTGTTTTTCACAGGATGGACCAGAGTTCATGGCGGAAGATGTTAAAATATTTAATTACCCATTTCCTTATCTGTATGATGAGGTATGCTAAAGTTTTTCTCTCCTAGCTTCTCTCTTTCAGTAGTGCTCCAATGTGTTCTTTCCAAAAGATGAAGTCCGAAATAGAAAAACATATCCAATTAACTATATCATATTTAGTTTCTGATTTGGCAATGTCATTGCTGGTAGGCTTTCTATGTGGAATTGTTGGACATAAGCAATCTTTTATTTTTCTGGAGAGAGAAAAAAGGGGAAATAAACCCATCATTAGGTGAAACTTTCAACAATGCAGCAGACTTTTTTGTATGGTTGGTGTCACATATGCAGACTGTTTGACCAACAAAATAAGTTCTATTTTTCTTATTTATTGATTTTTAAAAATTTCCTCAAGGTTCGTTCTGAGCATTCTTGGAGTGGTGGCAAATTTAAAGAAGTTCAAAAGTGAAATGTTACATTATGTTATAGACGTTGTTTTTAATTCACTTCGGCTGCTATTGATCTGCAATCAACTTTGAAAATGTTTGTGCAACTGAGATGGAAATTTATGACTTACCTTCTCTCTGACATCCTCATTTCCAACAAACACATATAGACTTTTATGCACGTATGCACAATTTGATTTTTTTTTACACCCCAATTTATACTGTTATCTTAGAGCATGAACGATCTAGGGGTTGATATATTGGACAAAAAAATTGCTAGGCTAATATCCTAGTATCTGTGAAACATTTATATTATGACTGTACATTGAACATGTTAACATATCTATTATTATAAAACTCGCCGTCCTCTGAATTTTGTTAATAGTCTTTTAAAATTGATCAATTGCAGTCACAAGAAGTTGCTCGAGATTTTGGAGCAGTTTGTACACCAGAGTTTTTCTTGTTTAAAAAGGTGCTAATAACATTTGTTAACTACTTTTTATTGAGGACCTTCAAGCATGGTACACATACCTTGGCCAGGTTGAAGAGATTAGTTATGTTACTTTACTGTAGGCTGCCCCTCTTTTCCCAGTGCGAATTAAGCGTTCAGTTACATGAGACCATGTTAACAGAAATTACTGCTAATTAAATGTTCAATTTAACTTCTTATTCTTGATTCTAAATTAATTTGACATTTCAGGATGGTCGGAGGCCATTTGAGCTCATTTATCATGGCCAGTTTGATGATTCTCGACCCAGTAATAATGTGCCAGTCACTGGAAGGTTGGTATTTTTGGTTTCATATTTCATTTTAAGTAAATCAAACTATATACATGTGTGGATATATGCATGCATGTGTGCTGAGGATCAATTATAAATTTGCTTCTGCAATTTTTTCTTTAGGGACCTAAGTCTGGCAATAGATTGCGTTCTCAGTGGCCAGCCAGTCTCACCAGTTCAGAAATCAAGGTATTCTGTATATTGGTATTTTTCATACATTAGATATTTGGAAGTTTTTTCCTAATGTGATTAGATGCTCAATGCCATTGTTTCCTTTTGCCAAAAGTGTTGGATGCAGCATAAAGTGGCATCCTGAAGCAGGGCTGTAGCCTTCTAAGCTTAGTCTCAAGATCATAATCTTCCAGTTTTGAATTTGTTCTCAGGTACTTCATATGTCCTTGCAAGGGTTGATTTTAGTAACCATTTTGATATTTCTGAAATGCGAATTCCATTTCTCTATATTCTAAATTAATTATTTTTGTTAGGTCAGAAGTAATGTTACATTCATTAGTCGAGGATTTCATTCAGTGCATAAGAGAATGAGATAGTTTACCATGTGAGTGTTTCATTTTATTTGTAAATTTATTTATTTATCTGTTTGTTTGGAGACGAAATGTGTCATCTGGGTATGTATGTACTATATTATTCTAAATATAATACGTATGTAATGTAAATTTTATAAGTTCAGGCTACCATCTGCTCAGTCTTTTACAAAAGGGGAATAAAACAGACAGAAGAACATGTATTGTCTGGCAATTTACTACGCATTTGGATAGGAAAATGGAAAGGGCTACATTTTCTCCATTATTTTGGCTTTTAGGTTGTATGATGTTCTGCTGCAATAGTAGATAACATTATCAAGAGGATAAAAAAGTGGTGCTTTTTGAGTACTTAATGTAGAAGAAACCATTAAAGTAAGAGCTCCTTCATAGATTCATATTTGCAGAGTGCCAAAACTCTGTAAACCAATTATAAATTCAGACATGGTGGGGTGTCTTATTTGTTTTGACATATGTTACTAAAATATGCATAAAAATTTGACGTACATAACGTGATAGTTCTGAAAACATGCTGTCTTCACTGGCTCATTAATTGACACAAATATTGGACAAATCAGTGTGTGCCATTGAGATTTTCAGATGCATTGTTCATTATGCTACGTGTAAAAATGCCTGGAAATTATGTTTTGTTTCAATAGATGGTAGGATAAGGTGGTGGCATTAAGCATTTGTATCATGTAGAATTATGGAAATTCTAGAAAATAAAACTGTATGTTTGCTCGTGTTGATGTTTCTTTCAGGGTGGGTGCTTTAATCAGAATTTGATTAACCATGTATGAAATCAATCAGGAAGGTGGTAGATTATGAAAGACAGGGATTGAGACCTCAGATATTAAACAGGTCTCAGTTTAAATCTCCTGATTTGGTTGGTTTTAACTTTCAATCAATGGGACCCAAATGTCTGCTTAACCTCAGGTTTAATCTCCTGATTGGGTTGGTTTGTTCTAGTTAGTTCTCGTGTCAGATTCCTGATTTTTGTTGATTTCTCATTTCATTCTTCCTGATTCATAGGGTGTGTGATTTGCTTAAATGCCTCTATCATGGGTTTAAGTAGCTGAGGCTTCTTCCATAAACCATACAGTATTCTCTTTCAGTTTTTATTGGACCTCTGAAGCAAGGTTTTATTTAAATAATGATTTCGTGAACCGTATTGGTATTAGATTCAGTGTAACAGTATCAGATATAATCAGACTGTAAAAATGGCTGTTACCATAAATTTCCGAGAACAATAAAGAACAATCCCAAATAATGTATCGCTAAATAACCTATCAAAAGACTAGAAGGCTACCAATGTTAAAGCCATGTTCTGGAAAACACACCTTGATCTTTTCACAATAAAAGATTAATCTAATCTAGCATCTAATCATGTCGTATATTTATGTCGTGAACTGCATTTTTTTATTCCTTTTTCCATGCAGTTGTGGTATTATTCAGAACTTTGTGCAATGCTCTCCAATTGCATCTGAAACAAGTTCATGAAGTGTCGGTAATAATTATAGCCAAGGGGCCTGTCACAAGGGAAAAAAAATAAGAAAAAGAAAGAAAGCAGCAGGTGGTTCATGACAATATTTTATATAATGGACACAAAGGTTGAGAGGCAGAAGCCAACTCCTGTACCATGCTCAAAAAAAAAAAAAAAAAAACCAACTTTTGTACGGTTTCTGAAGTTCAATTATAAACATGCATTTTGATGATTGAATGAATATTAATAAATGTTATTCTAGTACCATTCAAACTGTACTACCTCTTCAGTAATTTATGTTGCAGTATCATCCATTATCTTTTAATGTATAAACCTTTGGCAATTAATTTATAATTTTTGTTTTATTAAAACTACTTAATTAATTCATTTGAATTAATTTATTTTAAAATAATCAAATAAAATATATATTATTTGCAATTTGATGCATCGCGCGGATTTATTACTACTTACAAATAATGGCTGAGGTGTGAATTTCTACCATAATACTGATAACTTGCAGTGATGGTTGCTTGCTTTCTTGGCCATTAGAGATTGATGATGGAGTTCTTAAACTATCTGGTGGGCCTCTGATGGTTTGGTATCACATGACCAGAAGCAATGTATCCTTTGAGGAACATGGGGCATGAGATTTCTTTATCTTTACTAATATTGATGTTGGGTGGTCTTATGAGGGAAACGGTGGTCCTTCTGCATCTCTATAATTTTCATGATTTATTTCGGCTTATGCCAAACCGAAAAAATATTGTCATCACCAATACTTTTCATTGGCCCAGCTCTTAGAGACAGCCATTAGGCTCGAAACCTAAATGTCCTTTTCTTTTGGTCCCCAACTTGATAACTGCGTTTGATGACAGACCCTTTTTGATTTTATGTGTTTGGAGTGTAGCACTTTTATAATAATCGTGTACTTTTCTATTGATGGAACCAGCTTGCTGGATTGCTAAAAAAATGACTGTTTGTGGGCATTTTTAGTTTTTTAAAAACATGCTTTTGTGATAGTATCTTGGTCTAGGTGGGATGTAATCATGCAACAGGATTCTTGCAGTCAATTGTTTCAGGGTTGTGTTTGATATAGTTATTTTGACAGATGGTTAACTTTTGTTATTTTTTTCTTGTGTAGATTATAGGGTATCAGCTAGATGGTATTTTGGTCTGAGTTTTTGTAAATCTTAGCATTTTTTTTACCATATTAGAGGAGTTTCTCCTACTCCTCCAGGATCGAACCCATGACCGTTTTGTGTTGAATTGAGCCTTTGCCACTTGGCTGCTCAACTTTAGAAATCTTAGCAGTTTTCAATGCTCTGACTTGTAAAAAAGAGAATAAAAAATTCATGTGTACTTGGCGGTCATTTTCTTTCATTTTAAAACTAGAGTTTTTATTCACTTTGGCAGAACTGGCATGTAAAAAATAAATGCATTCTGCACTTTAATCTGCTCTGAAGAGAAGTTACAATGAGATGTAAAGAACAAATCCCTGAACTGAATGAAGCCAAACTTAAATTAGTGTAGAAGAAACAGATTCTTGAAGTCCTACTGCTACAACATATACCAATCTATACAAATTATTTTGTTTCTTGAAAAATAATCAATGAACTAATGAGCAATATCTTGTGGAATTATGGATTCAGGAAGGCGATCTAATTAGAGGTTCGGATGATCTGGAGAAACTAGAAGAGTGAACTGTTGCTTTTGAATTGGAGGCCGCTGCTTTGTTATGGCAATGTGATTTATCAAGTTCCTCATTGTCATGTCTAATCTCCTTAAGCATTGCTGTTACATCTTTCATTGTTGGTCGTTCCTCTGGCGAAGGGTTTACGCAGAGTAGAGCCACCCCAAGCACTTGAAGCATTTCTTGAAGCTGTGTGCCTGATCGAAGCAGTAGCTGCTGGTCTAGAATTGTTGTGAATTCTCTTCTTCGTTCTCGAAGGTCCTTGTTTACCCAAGTCACAATGTGGGCGCCTTCAGGAATCCGGTTATCAGTTGGTTCCTTCCCTGTTAATACCTCTAAAAGAACCACACCATAGCTGTACACATCACTTTTCTCTGTAATTCTGAAACTGCACCCATATTCTGCAATTTGGAAATATAGTTAGCCTTACAATTCTGGAATTTGACAACGAAAATTTTCAACCCTTCGAAAGCACTGAAGTGCTAGTACTCACCTGGAGCTATGTATCCATAAGAACCAGCGACTGTGTTAGAAACCTTTGAAGCTTCTGCAGAATCAATGAGCTTGGCGAGTCCAAAATCTGCAAGAAAAGCTTCAAACTGTGGTCCTACCAAGATATTATTTGCCTTGATATCACGATGTACAATTGGAGGAGTACAATCATGGTGAAGATATTCGAGGCCGTGAGCTGCTCCTAGTATGATATTGTATCTTGCATCCCAGTCCAAAAATACCTTCTTCTCATGTAGTAATCCAGCCAAACTTCCATTGCTGATGTAGTCAAACAACAGCAATTGAGTCTTGCCATTGTTGCAACATCCCAGAAGCCTAACTATATTCTTATGTCGTATTGATCCGAGTGTTCTAACTTCTGCAGAAAACCAATCCCTCTCTGGTACTTCTCCATTTTTCACTGGCCAAAGCTTTTTAACAGCAATAACTTGTCTCAGTGGAGTTTCAACGCGATAAACCATTCCCGAGCAACCTTTCCCAATGATGTTTGAATCTGAGAGCTTCGGCACGATATCATTGACTGAGAAGTTGAGCTTTTGAAATGGGGTGAAATCCCACTGCATATTTTCTTCATCATCCCTATCGAATGCAGCTCGATGAATCTTGATGAATAGAAGCACTCCCATAAGCACAACCAACAATGTTACAGTTAAACTGAGGAGAGTACACATTATGAGGTTTCGGGTGTTCTTGCCGCGGTGATTTCCACTTAAAGGGCACTTGTTTCTGTTGATGCAGAGCTCAGAATTACCGGCATATGCAGTCACTGGAAGATCATGGAAGAACTTAGTATCAGGAAGGAGACCCGAGAATTTGTTGTAGGAGACATCAAGAGAAGCAAGATTGTCAAGGCTACCCAATACTACAAGTGCTCCTGTGAGTTCGTTGTGAGAGAGATCTAGATTGGCAAGTTTTGAGAGGTTTGAAAAGCTTTCTGGAATTGGACCTGTCAGAGAGTTCCTACTCAAATTCAAGAGGATATCTAGTTCCTGCAACTGACCAATCTCATTTGGGATTGGACCAGTGAGTCTGTTGCTGCTCATATCTAACAACTGCAAGTCCCTACATAGACCAAGTGACTTAGGAATCAAACCAGTAAGATGGTTTTCACTGACTATGAGTTTGTTTAAGGATGTAAGCTTTCCTAAGTTCTCAGGGATGGTGCCTGTTATGCTGTTGATTGAAAGGTCTAAAACATTTAGATTAACAAGGAATTCAAGAGTCGATGGAATGGTACCTTGCAGCCTATTTCCATGCAAATCAACCATTTCTAGTTGAGTGCAATTGCCAATTTCTGAAGGAATTTCTCCAGTAAACAGATTATCAGAAAATTCAAGGAAGCTTAACTTACTCAAGAACCCAATTTCTTTTGGAATTTGACCAGAAAAGTTGTTTGATCCTAGTCGTAAACGGATCAAAGCGATGCAATTGCCAATATCAGATGGAAGTTCACCTGAAAGTCCATTTGATAACAGCAGCAACTGGGATAAGTTCTTTAGGTGAAAGAGAGAATGTGGAACTGACCCAGTAAGGAAGTTGTGAGAGAGATCCAATGTTTGAAGTTTTTCGCAGTTGGCTAGCTGAGAAGGTATGCTTCCACGGAGCTGGTTCTGCCAGGCAAAGAACAATGAAAGCTCTTTTAGTTGTCCAATGGCAGCTGGAATCTCACCAGACAATCTGTTATTATCAAGTTCAAGCTGCTTCAGGCCAGAAAAATTTCCAATAAAAGGTGGGATTTCTCCTGAAAGGTAATTATAAGACAAAAGAAGTTCCTCCAATGTTACTATCTTGGCTAGAGAACCAGGAACCTCACCAGTTAAAGAATTCATGGAGAGATCAATCACTTTCAATTCTGAGCAGTTTCCCAGAACTTCAGGGATGTTCCCAGTCAGGTTGTTCTGCCATAGCAGCAGCCTCTTGAGATTTGTTAATGAACCCAGTTCTTCAGGAATGTTGCCTGAAAGTTGGTTTTCATACAGAAAGAGTTCTTCTAATGCTGAGCATTTACCAATCTCTGCAGGGATGTTGCCGCTGAGATTAGCTGTATAAACTGAAAGAGTCTTGAGATGCTTTAATTCTCCTAAGCTACTTGGAATCTGTCCTGAAATCCCAGTGTCTGCCAGACCCAAATACATTAGCCCTTTGCAGTTTGATATCTGCATTGGGATTTCACCATGAAATCCTTGGTTCCCGCCAGCTCGAAAGGTCTCCAGAGCTACCAAGTGGCCTATTTCTGCAGGTATCTTTCCAGAGAGCTGGTTATCAAACAGTTCAAGCAGTCTAAGCCTTGAACAGTTTCCTATCTCTCCTGGAATCTCTCCCTGTAGCATATTCGAATTCAATGAAAGTGACTGCAATTCTGATAGCCTTCCAATTTCTGCTGGAACAATTCCTGATAAAGCATTGAAACTGAGGTCCAAGATGATCAGTGATGAAAGATTCCCAATAGAAGGTGGAATTTGGCCTGTGAGATTTCCACTGGAGAGGACAAGAGTAGTGAGATGGCTGAGGGTGCAGAACTGAGTAGGGAAGCTTGTAGGAATTGTGATGTTTCTGATATTTATCTCTGAAACAAAACCATTTCTTGAACATTTCACGAACTCCCATTTACATGGATTCTGGTGGCTTGGATCCCATGAAGCAAAAAAGTTAGCTGACATGGAAGAGTTGAAGGTTGAGAGCCATGAAAGCAGAGAGTGACCTTCTTGGTTCAAAGCAGAGATAGCAGGAAAAAGAGAGATGTTGAGGAACAAGAGAAAAATAGTGATTGCATTGCTTGACATCATGAAGTTGGTACTGTCTGTCTTGCCACTGTGCTACCTCATTTAATTATAGCACATTCAGCCTTTAAATTTTCTTCGAGTTGAGATTGAGCTGCTCAAATGCCCTTGCTTTAATCTGTATTTACTCTCATAATTGACTACTTTTTGGTTTTAAAGGTGATTAGGACAGATCAGGCAAATCTTCATCTGCAGATTTACCGTATAATTAAAAATGTAAAAAAATTGGAGTAACGGTGTATTCAGTCTCATTAAATTAATTGTTGGAATACCTTTGCAGTTACGTGGTTCAACCAATATCGAATTGGATTAATTAGAGTTTAGTAGATTTTAAATACCAGTGTTTTATATAAAAAATATAATCTTTTTAAAACTTATTTCAATATTTATGTCTCACAATTATAAAATTAGTCCGCTCTATTTTTAATATAATTGGTTATTTGATTATCCGAAATTCAAATTTTAAATATATAGACTGAATATAAATTTTTTTTTTAGAATTTGCTTAGAAAATAATTAGTAAAAACGTTTATGGTCATTTATAAAAATAAAAAGTATTTATATCATTGCTTTCGTAATAGCATACATTATATCACCGGCGAAATACGATTAAAAAAGGACAACAAAATTAGAAAAAATTATTACAGAATTGAATGTGGTTCTATGGTATTGGATCAGGATAAGATGCTAGATGAAAAACATTGAGGAAACATGACAAACAGAAGAGTATCCTTCCTGAAAATGATGTTATTGCATTATGTATTTGTGTTTGGAAGTTTTTGCTGGAAAGCAATACCAAAAATATCTCTGAACTTGATCAAGAAATTTCTGTGCATAGATAAGCTGGTAAATTATTTAGCTTAATTAATTATAGAGTCATCAAATCATTTAATGCATTTTTTTTTTATCAGCTTTAAGCCCTGGGGCTCCTGAAAGAGTGGAGGGGAGAAGAGGGATCAAATCTCCGCCCTCTACCCGGATAGAGGAATACCATGCGGGAGAAACCTCTCCAGGGAAGGGGGCACCAGTGGCGATCGAACCCCAACCGGTGGGAGGCTTAGGCAGCCTCCTTGCCACCCAGGCCTCATTTAATGCATTACAAATTTACAAGTAATGATCAAATTTTTTTCCTGAGAAAATAATTACATGGTGATGGTGCTCTTTGTTCATATTTCTCTGTTTAAGCAGGATAAAATTTTTCAATTTTCAGTGGTTCTGATAAAATGATTGTTCATCTCTTATGAGTTAAAATGCACTGCAATACAGATAATTGAAAAGGACAAAGCTGTACCAAATTAGAGGTGGACACCACAACCTTTATTTTTTCCTCTAATTCATAATTGTTTATTTATGGTTAGCTCTCAAAATCAATTTAATATATGGGAAGAATAGAGTCCTTCTTATCTTAAAAAAAGTACTTGAAATGGGTATTAAAAGAACTTGAAAATGAACCATTCCTCTTATAGGCAAAACCTTTATTCTTCCCCATGCATGAACCTTCTCTTAGGTTTAATAAAAAAACATAAGAAAGTTGTACCTTTCTTTTCTTCAAATAAATTAATAAATAAATAAAACAATATCTTATTGTAATAAAAAAATTATAAAAAATAAAAATACAACAATAAGTACAAAAATAATAAATGGGTACATTTTATGAATAATAATATGTGAAAAATACTTAATAAGAATACATATAAAGAAAATTATATTTTTTTGCTTCCATCGTTTTTAAGTTTTATTCTGCATTACTTTACACAAAGGCAATTATAATTAGAGCTCCAAACATTTTACTTGAAAAAATGAATACTATTTATTTTTTATTAAAATTGTTTAACATCTTAATATATATGTAATGGATGATGATTTTGAAATATGGAAAGAGATATTGTAATGTATGTACAAACTTGCTGTATATACTTAGTATTTACTGATAGGAAACAACATAATCCCGATAAGAATTAGGGTAGATGGTACAAGAATGCATATAGTTTGTGTTGCAATACTTTAATTAGATAGTCAATTTATGTCACGGTCTCATTCATTGGAGTTGCTATTGAGGTATGCAAGTTGAACTTGATCAATCTAATTATTGATTGTCCCATCGTATCGTAATAATGTGATTCTAGAGAAATTATGTGTTACATAATGTGATTAAGATTAGAAAGATATGCCTTTTCAAAAAAAAAAAAAAAAAAAAAAAAGATTAGAAAGATGTGAAATTATCATCACATCATTACTTACCAAAATTTTATTTCTGTTTGATGCGTGTGAAGTGTTCGTGTGTGTTTAAATTCTAAACCCATTTATAATAATGAAATTAGATGATGATATATTATTATTGTTAAATCAACTTTATGATTTTCATTATAACATTTTATCCTTTGTGCAAATTTCAATTCAAATGTTAATATTTTCAAAATTACTTTTATACACATTCTAATTATTCAATTTTTGTAGCTGAGTTAAAAAATGTGTCTCCCATATTTTGTACATGTGTGTGTATGTGATTTTCTTTAAGAAAAAAAATACACAGCAATATTGATACTCGATCAATAAAAATTAAAAATAAATGAAAATGTTTATTATAAAATAAAGTTATTTTTGTGTCAACTTATACGTTAATGGTAATTATATTATTTTATAAATATTATTAAAGATGTTTTCCTTCACATTAGTCTGATATTAAAATCACAATTCATTAAATATAAATATAAATATACATTTTTTTAAATAAAAATTGTGCAATTAAATGGGTAATAATTTCCAGGCCACAAGTTAGAAGGCAAAGAGGGAAATTTGGCGAACGTGATGAGTCATTGTCTAACCGACAACATTCTTGTAGGCTGTAGGCTGTAGCATCAGAAAGGCAACTAAAAACATTAGATAAGATTTAGGTAAGTAACTATAATTATTTCTAAATATACTAGATTTATACACGTTCTATCTCAAGCTTACATTATAAACATTTTTATTTTCCCTTAATTTGCACTCTACATAAGTAAACTATAATTATTGCTAAATATAGTAGATTTATACACGTTCTATCTCAAGCTTACATTATAAACATTTTTATTTTCCCTTAATTTGCACTCTACATTAGGGAATGCCGCAGCAATAATTGGGGATTAGCTCTCAATTTCAAGCTAATAATTAGTATTTTAGAAGCTCTGGGGCAATACTTTTCTTTTTTCGTTTCGAGAGATTTCAATAAAAATTTTGACAAATTATTAGTATAAATTAGACTGAAATTTACGAATTTTAGCAAAATTTTTTATTTATCAAATTCTTTAAAAATAAGAACTTTTTAAAATATTTTAAAGTATTTTAGAGGAGCATTTTAAAATTAATTGAATAGTGATTATTAAACTAATCCTCATGGTCTTTTTGTAATTATACTCATAAAGTGAATAGCTTAATTAGCTAAATTGATGTATCCAATTAGAAAAAAAAATTAATAAAAAAGGGCCAAGTTGGTGTGTATGGGTCGTGATCACAATCTTTAAAAATAATGACCTCTGTCAATTAAGAGAATAATGCATAAGACATTTATTCCATTCAATTCAATATTTGTTTAATCCCAAAGAAGAAAAGATTAGTGACCAAAGCAGAATAACTTCCTCAATGCTGAAGTGGAGAATATCCCAAAATATATATAATATTTTCTTGAAAATATATATATATATATATTTGATAGTTGCATAAACCTCAAATAATTTGAAATTTTTTTTTTCAAAAAGCCTGATATATCCTTACGATCAGTCTTATCTACCAAAGCTACACGAGCCAAAGCATGGGCTGTCCGGTTAGCTGATCTGTGTACAAAAGACAGAAATATTTGGAATACTACCAGTAAGAGAAATACAATCATTAACTAAACAACTAAAATAAGAAAGGTCATCATGGCATTCTTGCAAAGCTTGAATAACCTGTAGACAGTCCATTTCAACAACACTATTATCCATCTCATCCATGTGATCCAAGATAGAGCTTCCTTCAGCTCGAGAGCCTCTACCTCCATAGCAGGGCGTGTGAATGAATGAAAACTAGAGAAGCCTGCTATCCAATGGCCTGATGCATCCCTCGCCACTCCACCTATTGCAAGGCCAGACATATATCCACCCACAATAGCATTAATATTTACTTTAATTACGCCAGATAAGGGAGGGGACCATACAATGTTCCCAGATTGTGAAAAAGGCTGACTAAAAGACAAAACCAGTTGGTTAATGGGAATTGAATTTGCCTTTTTCCATTGAAATAGAAAATTGGAAGCTTTGTTGATAATATGGCGAACAGATGAGGTATTCCCTCTCCACACAATATCGTTCTTGCTTTGCCATAAACTCCAGCAAGTCATGATGAAAAGATGACAAGAATGATTATCAACGACACTGAATATATTTAAGTAGACTTGCAAGAAAGAAGTTCCCAAAGAGACATTGAGTAAGGCCTAAGAGATGACAACACTTCCTCGCGATATAACACTGGATGAAAAGGTGAAAAATCATTTCTAAAGCACTTTTACAGATGATGCATGTATCATTTAGTTCCACTCCTTTCCTGATGAGATTGGACGTTGTTGGAAAAATATTGTGACAAGCCTTCCATAGGAAAATCTTACATTTTGATGGAATCTTGAGGTGCCAAAGCTTTAACTAGAGATTATCTGAAATAGAGATGGGAGAAAAGGCCATTGAAGAAGATTATAGGCACTCTTGACAGTAAACTGGCCTTTTGCTTCTG
Source organism: Macaranga tanarius (assembly GCA_949673435.1). Classification (NCBI taxonomy): domain Eukaryota; kingdom Viridiplantae; phylum Streptophyta; class Magnoliopsida; order Malpighiales; family Euphorbiaceae; genus Macaranga; species Macaranga tanarius. The sequence continues at coordinate 15,512 of CATIWO010682654.1, read as the reverse complement.
GAGTCCACATAAGACGATCTTCCCTATTAGAATTACAGCAGGGCACATTTAAAATTAAAGCTCTATCCCTCTCATTGAAAATATTAGTAATCAAATCTAAATCCCATCCAACCCCTTCTTGATTGATTAAACTCGACACCGGTAAAACATGAATATCCTCAGGGATACCTGTATGGATCATTCTGGTACCTTCATCAAGTAACCATGGATCCTTGCTAATCTGTACTGATGATCTGCATCCAATCCTCCATCTTAAACCTCACTTGAGCAGATCTTGAGAAGAGAGGATACTATTCCACATAAAGCTACCTCTGTGATGCTTTTTAGCCTCCAGAAAACTAGTTTTAGGGAAGTATTTAGCCTTGAACAATCGTGTCACCAAGCAATTTGGATTAAAGACCAATTTCTAACTTTGCTTGCATAACATCACCATATTAAAATCTTGAATCCATCGAAAGCCTATTCCACCAAATTTCTTTGGAACATAGAGATTCTCCCATGCCAACCAATTGATGCCTCTTTTTGTATCCATTTGTTGACCCCACCAAAATGAATTTAACATCCGCTCAATATCTTTACAAACAGAGGTAGGAAGCCTGAAAACTTGCATAGCATACATAGGTAGCGACTGAAGAACAGACTTAATGAGGACTTCTCTTTTGGTAGCCGAGAGCAACTTATTATGCCAACTGTGAATTTTATTCCACACTCTTAACTTTAGATATGAAAAAATTTCACATTTTTGACAACCAATGATGAAAGGAAGGCCAAGATAGGTTCCACCATAATCCATATCCTGCACTCCAAGATTAGCTTTGATCTGCTCTCTACAATCATAATGCATATTAGAACTAAAATAAATTATAGATTTATAGAAGTTGATTACCTGGCCAGATTCAGTAGAGTACAAGTCCAGCACCTCTTTAATATGTCATAGCTCTTCCACCAAAGCTTTGAAGAAAAGGAAATAATCATCAGCAAAAAAGAGGTGAGAAATAGATGGTGCTTTTGGTACCACACGACAGCCATGAATCAAGTTGGCTCTTCCTTTAGCTTGTAAAAGAAGACTCAAACCCTCTGTACATAAGATAAAAAGGTAGAGAGATAAAGGATCCCCTTGTCTCAAGCCTATCGAAGGCACAATTTCATTGCTTTCCCAATTATTAGCTATAATGTAATATTTGATAGAAGAAATACAAAGCATAATTAAGTTCACCCAATGGCTCTTAAAACCCATAGCCAACATCATGTCAGATAAAAAAGATTACTTTATACGGTCATAGGCTTTGCTCATATCTATCTTGAGAGCTGCAAGACCATTTCTTCTCGAAACCTTGGATTTCAGCGCATGAATACATTCATAAGCAATTAAAATATTGTCAGTGATTAATCTTTTGGGAATAAAAGCACTCTGTGTGTTAGATATAAGTTTGGGCAAAAAATGTTTAAGCCTATTTGCAATAACCTTAGCAATGATTTTATAAAGAACTTTACAAAGAGCGATAGGATGCAAATCAGTAATAAGAGCTGGAGAAGGTTTCTTAGGGATAAACACAATGGTTGTATCATTGATCTGAGGAGGGAGAGTACAGTTGGTAAAAAAAGTATTCACTTTTTTTAATAAGTCAGGTCCAATATGCTGCCAGAATTTTTGAAAAAAACAAGGAGTTAAACCATCTAAACCTGGAGACTTATATACTAAAAATTATATGTTTCACTTTATCTAATGTCACAGGAGCCAAAAGACTAGCATTGTCCTCATCAGTCACTTTCGGGACAACGAGAGAGGCGATGGACGAACTGTTCTGCACTTGTGAAGTGAATAAAGTTGAAAAATAATTCTCAATATGATCCTCTAACCCCCTAGATCATGATACTTAATCACCGGTATCCATTTGAAGATGCCTCAATAAGTTTTTCTTTCGTCTATGTGAAGCTACCCCATGAAAATATTTGCTGTTTAAGTCACCTTCCCTGTACCAGAATATTTTCGCCCACTGTCTCCAATACTGCATTTCATTATTTTTTACCTGATGATGTTGCTCTTGCCATAACTTAAATTGATGAGAACCATGCTGATCTCTTTTATAGTGAAATTTTCTCATCTCCTTTCTGCACCTTCTTGCTTGAAGGCGAAAGTTTGTATGTGAGTTGCATGACCAGTCTTGGATGGCCCGACAACACTGATCCATCTTTGTCGACAAAGGGACCTCATCTTCAACCTTCTAACTATTAACAATCATGCCCCTACACCCAGAATCATTTACCCAGAAATTATAAAACCTGAAATGCCGACGCCCTTGCAGAGGAGGAGACTGAAAAAGAGACATAAGAAGAGGAAGATGGTCTGAACTTGAACATTAAAGTACGTGAACAGTAGCTATAAAAAATTTACAAAGCCAGCCTGAGTTAGCCATAGCCCGATCAATCCTCTCTCGAATCTATATATCACTACCGCGACCTCTTTCCCATATAAAACTATAACCTTTAAGATCCAAATCCCAAAGACTCGTTGAAGAAATCGCTTGGCGAAAACTATCCAACAACTTTTGAGGTTGAGGTAGACTTTCACTCTTCTCATCATCGGAAAGCATGTCATTGAAATCCCCTATTATGAGCCATGAGAGATCCGATGTTGAAGCTAACTCCTCAATAAGATGCCATGATAGATGTCTGTCAGCTGTTTGAGCATAGCCGTAAAAACATGTATATCTTCACGTGCTACCTCCCAACATAACCTGAGCATCAATAAAATGGTCATTATAATCCATTAAGCTAACCTTATTTTCATTCTTCCAAAAAATGGCCAGCCCACCACTTCTTCCCCTACAGTCCACCATAAATACACAATTAAAGCCCAAAATTCTTTTCAAATATTCAATCTTAGCCCTAGTCATGAAAGTCTCAATTAGGAACACAATATCCAGCCTCTTTTCCTGGATTAGGCCCTTTAGAGCTTAAACTGTGTGTGGGTTGCCAAGCCCACGTAATTCCAACTTAGGCAACTCATGGCGTCCGACAGGCCTAATTTTTGAGTCCCGCTGATATCTCATTTTTTGATAATCCTGCTTCCAAACTATGATCTATCTAGTTATGTGGCCCATCAAAACTCCCTCTTGAAGAGCTCAGCTCCATATCCGTTTCTTGGCCCATCACCTCTTCACCCAATCCCATAGTTTGTCTACGTTTCCTTTTAGACTCCCCAACTTGCAGCCTAAAATTTTAAATACTTTCTATTTTATGTACTTCCTTATTTAACTGCTCCACTAATTTCTCCTTACCCCTAATAATAGGAACAATTATTTTCCTCTCCCCTAGTTGTGCCTGAGATCCCGCTGCAAGTTCAAAAATCTCATGACCATAGGCGGTTCCTATAGCAAGCTTTCTTTGTTTAACTGTTAGTCAATCTCGGTCGGTAGCTTTCTCCGGTTTCTTTTTGTCACATAACCACATTTCTTCTATCTAGTTCTAAGACCGGCGTGGCTTTACTTTAATCTTTCTACTATATTGCCTGATAATAGACTGAATTGGTTGATTGATCAAAGTAGGACAATGCCACTCTGAATGCTCCAACAAACCATAAAATGAAGCAAAAATCTGCTAGTCTTTCATATTTGAACTCCAACTCAGACCAGTTACCCACTCCTTTACGAATATTCATGGACTTTGGAAGAGGATGCTTGACATCGATATCTACTTTGATCCTTATATACGTTCTCCCATAATTAAAACTTTCAGGATCAACTTCAATGAATTTGCCCATGTAATTACCAATGTGTTTGGCAATCTTCTCAAAGCAAAATCCAACTGGGAGTTTGAAAACATGAATCTAATAGGCTAGTGAATGCAGATCCAATCTTTTTCCATACCCTCTTCCACACGTCTTAGTACCAATTGACTATTGTCAAAAGACCAGGGGCCGCCTTCTTCAGCACTTCCGATATCAATTTCATTAAAAATTTCAAACCAATAATGTTTATCTCGTTCATCCTCTTTACCATCAATTTCTGTAATGCAAACGCCTTGTATAGGGCGCTAAAGTGAGGCCAGCATTTGTTTCATTACTGGAAAATTGATCACTTTATCATAAAGAATACGTCCTACGTATTAGCATCCACTTTTGCACGACATTGGCTACATCAACCACATTATCTTCTTCCAAAACCAATCTTTTAATGTCCTCCATCACACCCTTCATCGATTGTTTATCGATGCTACTTCTCGCCATGATAGACATCAGACGAGATAAAAACAGGATTAAGAAAAAAGTGAAACAAAATATGCACAAAAAGGCAAGAAAGAAACTAACCTTAAGGAACCTAACGTAAACTTAGAGAGAGATACGATAGTCATAATGATCATTTAACATATTAACAGCAACAACTGACAATATTTTATCAAATGGTCCATTTTTATTAGTTATTAGCTATATATCCACAACAGTTATCAGCTGATATAAACAGTTAAACCAAATATACCTTTAATATTATTTAACCTAACACTTCTATACTAATTTTTTTATGCAATCTGATTTGATATTATATTATGAATATATATTATTTTTATATTCAGATAATATATTTAAAAATAAATTTTGATAAATTAAATAGTGCTAATTCAAATAATACAAAAGAACTAATATAAACATATTGAATTAAATAATTTTTTTAAAAAATAATAATCTAAACCCAAAAAATATATAACATCTATATTGTCAAATTACGGATAAGTTTCTAAATAAAAAACTTTACAACAAACAGACTACAACATTCATCAACCAAATCTTTGTAAGATATGTGTAGCATACATAATTTAGCTCCAAAATCTAGAGAAGGCCCTACTACAAGACATGAAAAGAATTTTTTAGAAATCAAAAAGAACAAAACAAATACAAAATAAAGAAAAGAAAATGAAATTTCATTAGAGTGGGTCTTTTGTATATATATTTATATACAGTTGGATTAGTTGTTAAGGGAGGGAGATGAGCTGATATATGACCCCATGCCTGGAATAAGTTGAGGAAGGCGGTGGGGTAAGTGATTCCCCAACCATGCCTAGTGGCCACACTATTTTGTGCCATTTTTTTTGTTTATTATAAAAAATTATTTTGGATTGATTTGATGCTTTGATACTGACCTATCATTCTTTCCAGTCATACAAGAGAGAAATAAAATCAAAATTATAATTTTTTAACATAAATTTTAAAAAATTTGAACCAATAATTCTTAAAATTAATTAAAATTTGAACCAATAAAATAAAATTTTAAAAGAGATCTTTTTAAAACAATTAATTAATAAGCTAATTTATTTATATTATTAACCATCCTCAAATTTTATGATTGGTCTTGTGAAATTTTTTTTTTTTTTTTTTACATATATGTTAATTTTGATATGTATAAGTACAATAAAAAATATAAAAATTTATTGGTATAAATTTATTTCAACTTAATTTGGTAAAAATTTTAATTTGGCTAACTGTTTATAATTTAATGCAAGTTTCATATTTTGTCAAAATTGATAAAAAAAAAAAAAAAAATACATGCATGTGGTCACTTAAAAAAAAGCCATCTCATATATGCATGTGGTCACTTTAAAAAAAGTCATCTTATATATCACATGTGTTATTTCTTTTAAAATTTTACCATGCTACATATTATATTAAAATTGCAATTAATTGATCAAATGAGAACGTTTTTATGAAATTTTTAAAAATTAAAATAAATTTATAATAAATTATAAATATTATAATTTTAAATACTAATAAACCTAGTATGAAAAGCAATATTTGAATAGTATAATTTGTGATTACTTTGTTTTTCACAAAGTAAAGTTTATTTTGTTAATATCTACCATTGAATGATTCAATACACTCTCATTTAATGGTAATAATAATAAAGTGGAAACAAATGTTCCGTTTGTTTGAGGAAAATATTCTGTCTCTTGAAAAATATTTTTCAGAAAAAATATTTTCCAGAAAAATATAAAATATTTTTTTATGTTTGGCTACAACACTAGAAAAATAGTTGAAAAACATTTTTGATATTTAGTTTGCAATAGATTTTTTTCTAAATTATACAATATTATATAGAAATGGTAACATTATTTTTTATTTTTCTCTCTCTCTTTATATTTGATAAGCATTTAAGTCTTGGAAAATAATTTTCCGTTCTTAGAATGAAAAGTTGTTTTTCTATATTTTCAAGTTATTTTCCTTTGACTAATAACTTATTTTCCTTTAATTTATTTTATTTTGGTAACCAAACATTAGAAAATATATAAAAATATTTTCAAGAAAAATATTTTTCACAAACAAACGGAGCCAAAGTAAATAATAATTAATGTAACCATAGAATTTTCCTATTTGAATTATACTTTTCACCAATGTTTTTTTTTTTAAAAAAAAATTCTTGAAAAGTATACAGGTCAATAATTGAGCAAAAAGAATCAAGAATTAAAACTTTGAACTTTCAAAATAAAATGTACAACTAATGCTGTGCATTAGGGGCTAGTTATCTGCTTCTATTAAGGGGAAAAGATGGGGTCTCAAATCATTAGAGCATTTCCAAAGTATTTTGGGACTTTTTTTTTTGTTTTTTATCTTGTTTTATTTTTTTCAAACAAAACCATTATGGTGATGTTGGTGTTGCAACTAGTTAGTGATCACTTACACCTTCACCTTGGGGCCGTGATGTTAAACATGTAAACAACAGTTATGAAATGGAAATAATTGTTGTTAAATAAAAATTTGATGATTTATAGTGTTTTCAATCTTTTGGGCCACAATAAAAGATCATGAGTTTCAAGGGAATTATTAGTTTTTACAGTTAGAAAATTTTTAAAAGAGAAAACAGATTGCTTAAGTGTAAAAAAATCAGAAAAAAAAATTTCAACTAAATTCCCAGTTGAATTGGCAATGAAGCATGGTTCAGATCATTAAATCTCCAGCGGAGGGCTTGAGGCCATGAGGTCCTTGAGGTCTCATAAAGCTTGGTAGAACATCTATGCATACCCTTTGATCAATAATAAAAGTTGGTGAATTGTAAATGTTCTCTTTTAAGTATATGTGAAGAGTTAGGATGATATAACCATGGAGTTGTTGTTGCTAACTCTATTAGATTTCAGACAAACATTCTAAACAAACCCGATTAGCTTGAGATGTTTATCTTAGAGATTAGATGGAACACCTGCCAATTCCACAATTATCAAAGGATCACCAAGAGAAAAAAAAAAAAAAAAAAAAAAAGGCCCCAAGTGTCATTTTAGTGGAGTTTGATGATGGAGATGAAGCCCAAAGCTGAATTTTCTATCTGATATCCCTACCCACCTAAAAGGAAACTAATAAAATCCACTAAAAATCTTCCCATTTAATCAGCTGATGGGTGGAGGATTGATGAGAACAAGATTGTGTTGACAAGAGAGCAACCCTTTACCTACTGTAAGGTTCATAAAATTATAAAAGTCCAACAAATTATTAATAACATTTAATTACAAGTCCACAACGACTCACTAAGGAGAATGATGAAAATTTTGTACTAAACGAATAAAATACGTGTCAATTATTCAATGGTCGAACGTATTATTTACATATTCGTTGTGATATATACATATATTGTGAAACGAAACCTGCTAACAAATTAAACGAAACCTGCCAACAAATTAAATTAGTGATCTCCTTCACCTTCACCTTGGGGCCATGGTTTTTTTTTTTTTAAATTAAAGTTGGAGTAGTTTAATTTTTCACTATAAGGAGTGCAGGGAACGTAGGGAATTGAATTCTACTATTTACAATAAATGATCACACATTTGGCCACTTCAATTGTTTGTGGGAGAGTTGGTGCCATGATGTTAAACATATAAACAATAGGTGTAAAATCGAAATAATTGTTGTTGAATAAATTTGATTTATTTATAGTATTTTCAATCTTTTGATCCACAATAAAAGATCATGAATTGCAAGGAAATTATAAGTTTTTACACTTAAAAGATTGCCAAAGTGTAAGAATCAAGTATAAGAATATGCCAATGAAGCATGGTTCAGATCATTAACTCACCTCAATGAGGGCTTGAGGCCATGAGGTCCTTCGAGGTCTCATAAATCTCGGTAGAACATCTATTCATACCCTTTGATTGGGGAGTGGTATTCTCAGGAATTTGTCACTAGCTAAACTCTTCAAATTTCAGCTTCAGCTTCATCTATTTATTTTTAAAAATTTTTGAATTATCTTAAAGAATTGGAAATGATTAATTTAGTCTAGCTAGTTGGAATACATACTTTCGATGTCAAAAAAAAAAAAAAAAAAAAAAAAAAAAAAAAACTGGTTCAAGACAATTATATAAAAATTAGTTTTGTAAATCACAAATACATTTTTTGATATAATTATTTTTAATATTTAGTATTTATAAAGGTAGCAACAATTTAAGATTGAATTATATGAAATTCAAATTCAAGCTCTTTAGTAGTTAGAATTAGGGGTGAACAAAAAAACCGAAAATTGAATAACCGAACTGACTGGTTCGGTTATATAGGTTTTTGATACTAAAAATTTCGGTTAGTCGATTCGGTTTCGGTTTTTAATTTGAAAAACTGAAAATAACCGAACTAACTGACTTAAATATATATTTATTATAAAAAATTAAAAAAAATATATTAATTAGAAAAAATTATACATAAATATTAAAATTATAAATAAAAAATATTTTTTTAGTTATATAATTAAAGAATAAGCTTGAAAAAATTATAAAATAATAGATAAAAATTTTATTTAAAAAATAAAATTAATTAACCAAATAACCGACCGAACCAAACCGAGTTAGTTTGGTTTTTAAGATGATCGATTTGGTTTCGATTATGCATTTTTGAAGGTTCGGTTAATCAGTTTTGGTCGGTTCAGTTCGGTTCTTGACCGAAACCGACTGTGCATACCCTGAGTTAGAATACATATATATTTTTTTGTGTCAAGAAAAAAACTCACTAGTTGAACACGGGATGAACCGAACTAATAGGAGATAGCCTTCCCATTTTCAATCACGTAAAAATTAATCTTGCCAATCGGATCAAATGCACGAGAGGGTTCCGAACTTTAGCTTTATTTCAATTTGATCACCAAACTTTAATTTTTATCTTTTTAGATACCATATTTTTATTTAGTTTCACAATAGTGACTTACAAAATTTTTTGGTATCTGAACAATCCAAAATTACTATTTTGATCCAGAATTAAAGATTTTATTATAAATAAGTCCATATTTTCTATACATTTATTAAAAAATAAGAACAAATTTGAAAATTATTTTGATTTCACCTAATAAAACCATACTCATTTTGAGTAGTAACATAGGTTAGGAGAGGGAAAACTTCTAATTTTTTTGTAGCTTTTGGACTAAATTGAAAAAATAAAAAGATTGAGGGATTAAAATGATTTGAAGAGAAATTTAGAGGACTGAAAATTTTTAGCAGTACTCTTTTTGAAAAAAAAATTAAAGTTAGGTCACAAAAAAGAAATAAATTGAAGTTTAATACCCAAACTGTAATAAATATAAAGTTGGATAACCACCGTTGCATTTAACCCCTTGCCAATCATATATAAGTTAATTTGACAAGTTAAGGATGATAAAAATTGAACCCTGCAACTTATAAATTAAATGACCTTAAAAAGAAATAACTACTTATTTACTTTCTCACCAGCTATTATGATGTAGTTTTAAGTATAGTGAAGAGTTTGGATTTAACCATGGATTTGTTGCTGCTAACTCTATCGGAACTAGTTGAGAACCAAGGAGATCCGCTCCTAGCCCAATCTCAAGAGATTTCTCTTCTCTTCATTAGCAACTATATGTAATCCAGTTTACCACATTACAAATTTGTCCAATAATCCAAGTAATTTATTTCAAGTTTGATGTGAGCCCTCTTCTCTTCTGATGTTCTACAGTCATGAAGACACAAGGTGCATCCAACAGAATTTTATAGTGTGGGTGCCCATTTGACATATGGTAGCTTATACTTATCATACATGTAATACAGCAAGAAAGATAAAATTTAATAAAGCAAATGTTCAAGGCGTATCAGAAACTCAAAGCTTCACGTTGAAAAGGATGCTTATGTGCATGGAAAATACAAAATTGTATAGAACCTTCTAAGGTCCCCAGTATGAAGGAGGATGACATCACTAATTCATTTTCAATTTGTGCACCAATAAATTAATTACTCTAAATAAATCAATTACTTCCCTTAATAATATTAAAACCAAAAACTAAGGTATGAGCTTGGTTAAATTGAACCAAGCTAATGCAGAGCCCAAGCCATATTATTTGTATCCACAAACGATAAGTTTCCTAAAAGACTTGGTTCCATTGAGCAGCTTCCAAAGAGAAGCACCACCAACTAAGGGAAAAAGGCAGGCAGTCCCACTATGGAACTTCTGCAATGCCATCGATGCTTTACCTGTCAAACTCCCATATGACCCCTCCATCCTCTGAAATACAGTAACAAACACAGGCATAAGCTTTATTGAAATTGCAAACACAGGAGAGTACACAGACAATACTCAAGAATCCAAGTTATTTGAAATGTTCAAACGAATAGCTATGAGAATGCTTCCTCAAATTTGCCAAATAGCTTTCAGATGTTCGAGACGTCATTCCCAAGTAAACAAGTCAAGATCCATAACAATCACTCTTAATACAGCCATTTGTGCCTCATCCATTCTAAACCTTTTCATATGACACATATGGACAATTCTCACCATCTTTTTTTTTTCCTACTTCTATTTTCTCTGTGTTGTAGACTTGTAGGCAATAAGAAGCATAAATTGTGTTACCTTTAACTTTCTTGTTTATCCAAAGCTCAAGCAGCATACCAGCACCAATTCCACCAGCAATACAAGCCCCATGGAACGCAATTGCAGAGGGTAGAGACCTACGAGGAAGAAAGTAGTAGTCTGGAATTTGCCTAATCTCTTTTTGGAGGCCGCTTCTTTATAACTGGTTTAGCACCAGCACCAGGGTCTTTCTGCAATTCATCTCCTATAGCTTTCCAGTCAACCCCTTTGCATGGATCTTTAGGCTCTTCAGCTCCCATATGTCCAAACACCTCTACACAGCCCAAAACTATAAATTCAAAGCAGCAAACCAATAGGCAACATAAATAATAGAATTTAGATACCGAACACTGTTGACAGGAAAAGAGCAGGTGACCATTTAAAGTTAATAAGAATCATTTAACAACAAAATTCATGCAAAGATGAAGATTTTAATATCAACCAATCAGAAAAGAGAGAAATTAGGCATTTAATACTCACAGAAACTGCAACAGATCACCCAAAGATACCAATTCGACTAGTTGTAAGCAATTAACTCTTAATTGAACCGGTGCATGATACGACTATGGAAAGGGAAAAATGTGTCACTTTGGTGGAGTTTGATGATGGAGATGGAGCCCAAAGCTGAATTTTCCACCTGACATCCCTACCCACTTACATAGAATTATAAAATTCCAATAAATTATTAACAACATTTAATTGGAAGTCCCCAAATAGGGTTAATTGAGATGAGTTAAGTCGAGCCGAATTGGGTGGTCAAGTTTTAATCAATTCAGTCAGTTGTTATTTATGAAATCTTTACATAATTTAAAAACAAGTCTAAAACAATTTTTTAAAAATATAAATTATAGATTAAAAAATTTTAAAATATAAAAATACATTATTAATAAATAAATTATAATATATTTATATTTAATAAAGTTATGCTTTTCTAATAATAATATATACTTTGAATATAATTTTACATTTACTATTAAAAAAATTTATATATTTTATATCTAATAATAAATTATTAATATATAAAAATTTAATTTACAAGTTTTTATTCGAGTTTGTTTATAAGTTTTAGAAGTTGAATTTTTTATAATTAGAACTAGACCCATTTATGAAATGAGCTTCAATATATGAGAACGAATAAATTTTTATCAAGTTGAACTCCCCGCAGTTCAATTCATTTACCTATCCACAAAAACTTATTGAGAATAATGATAAAAATTTTGTGTTAAATAATTGAAATATGTGTCATTGTTATTTAGGGTGAATACGGGTTAGAGAAATATATGGATTAAAAATCTCCAAATTGTACTAAATTTCAGAAATTTTAAAAATAAAATCTCAAATACTAGTACTACATTTAAAATTTTTTATTCGCATACCATTTTTTTGGGACAGTTTGGTACGGAAATTCTACTCGATCTTTCGAAACGGATTGGTATGGTACGATACAATTTAATAATTATAATAATCTTATTTACCTCATTAATTGTAAGTAATATCTATAAGATTATATTACTTAATAAAAATAATAATTAAATAAGTTATTAAATATAATAAGATCAGGTAATATTTTAATTAATAAAAATGACCTATTTTTTTATTTTTCTTTGTAAAATCACTACTTGCTTTAATTAAAGGGAAAAGGTGCAAAAACCCCCCTAATATTTTGCCCTAATTGTAAATATGCCTTTAATATTTTTTAGGGTTTAAATACACCCTTAACATTACAAAAATCACTAATATAAGCCCCCTTTCATTAACGGTATTAATTTATGTTTGATAACACCGTTATAGTCTATCTATGTGGCAATTGAGGCCCACAATTAGCTGATATATCAGCAAAAAAAAAGGTGCAAATAACCCCCTAATGTTTTACCCTAAGTACAAATGAAATATTTGATATATATTGACAATAAAAACTAAAATAGTCTAATTATGCATTATTTTTGTTATTTTTTAATTTTTAAGTCCAGTTATATATATATATATATATATATTTGTCATGTGAGAAAAATTTTTCACTAAAAATTTTATAAATTAATAAAAAATCTTATAAAAATTAATATAATAAAAATAAAAACTTTTCATAAAAATAGTAATGATAAATTGTTAATCAATTTATATATAAATACACCCTTAATTCTTCCAATTGACTTTTATTAATTTATTATTTTCAATGAAAAATACATTTCTTACGTAATGAATATATAATATAACTATACTTAAAAATTAACAAATAATATAGACAACACATAATTAAACTAGCTCTATTTTATTTTTTATTTTCAATATATAATATATTCTAAATTTTTTAAATATTTCGTTTACTCAAACGTTAATGGTATATTTGTACTTAGGGTAAAATGTTAGGGGGTTATTTGCACCTTCTTTTTGTCGATATATCAACTAATTGTGGGCCCCAATTGTCACATAGATAGACTATAACGGTGTTATTAAACAGAAATTAACACCGTTAATGAAATGGGCTTATATTAGTGATTTTTGTAACATTAATGGTTTATTTAAATCCTAAAAAATATTAAGAGCATATTTGCAATTAAGGCAAAACATTAGGGGGGGGGGGGGGGGTATTTGCACATTTTCCCATAATTAAAACTACGTAATTTTGGATAAAATTATATCGTTGTGGTTATATATACACAATAAAAATAATAATTATAATAATATTATTTACCTTATTAATTTTAAATAATATCTATAAGATTAGATTACTTGATGACAATAATAATTAATAAATTATTAAATATAATAAAATATAAAATAATAGTAATTAATAAAATATTTTGTTAATAATTTATTTATTATATTTTAAACACAAAATAAATTAATTTTTATCATATATTATTATACATATGTTACTTAATATATATTACTTGACAATATAATGAAAATTATATAATTAACTTTAATATTATTTATTAATATTAATATATTATTTATTACATTAATATTCGATACTATATTTAGTTTTCGATTTGGTACGGTTTCAGTATTATTTTCAGTTTGATTTTTTATAAATATCTGGTATCATATTAAATTAGTTAAAAATTTGTTCGATTCAATTCGATACAATACTAATATCTTTCAATTTAGAAATCCAATTCAGTTGGATATTTTATTGGTACCGTACTCTGCTTATTGTTATTTACCTATTAGGATCTTTATCCGAGTACCTAAAAACACAACTTAATAACCCAAATACCTCAATTTTTTTAAAATTACGCACGTGTCCCTACACCCAAAAATAATTACCCGCCTGCCTAAAAACGCCGATATTCTCTTTTGTTAAAAAAAAATTGCCACTGTTTTCTTCTCTTCCATCCAATGATGAGATATCCTCCCTCACCAGCACCTACTGTTATTGGCGGACGCTTTGGAGGAGGCGGTGGTGGAGGTGGTACCAGTGGAAGTCGTTAGGGGGGTGAGGGGTCTGGCTCTGGTTTTGGGTTTGGTAGTGAATCTGGTAGGGACGCTAGTGGAGGAAGCTTTGGTGGAAGTGGTGGTAGGAGAGGTGGAGGAGGCGGTGGGAATGGAGGCAGTGGCTTTGGTTTTGGAGGTGGGTCTGGGTCCGGTTATCGTTGTGCAAATAAAGCTGCTCATGCTTTAGGAAGCTGGGCTCTCACTTTAGATAATGAGGTGTTCATGTTAGAGGAGTTTCCTCTTTCTGTGGCTGATGTAACTTCGGATGATTCTGTTTCTGATAGTTAATGGATGCCTTCTATTTTGCCCTTAAAAAAATTTTGATCGCTGGGTGTAAATAATTTATTTTTAATTGGCAAATTTTTTTTTTAAAACGCTTGTACACACATTGAATCCTAGTGCGTTATGTCAAAAAGCTAAATTCTAAAATAAATATGTACATAAGTCAATTGCCACTTCCATATTCAGTTACTTTCGAAATTCTATTATTTAGCATCAAACAAAATAATATTATTTACAAAAATTTATTAATCTAATATTATTAAATTATTACATATTGTTGTGACACTCATTTATACTTTTAGTTTACTTTAGGTTTCTAATCCATATATGAAACTCGCTTATATTTATATTCATATTAATAAATAATATTAAGCAACTACTTTACATTCTATATTTTTAAATTTTTAAAAATTCAATTACAAATTATTACTGAAAAATTAATACATTCATAACAAATATAAATAAAATAATGGTACATATATTACAATATACAATTAGTATACTTTTAGAAACTAATCAATAAATATAATATAACTGTACTCAAAATCAAAGAATAACTTCAAATTTGCCTTTGTCCTTCCGCTTAAGTCTTCAACGACACTCAAAATCACTTTTATCATTAAACATAATATTATCACCCCAAAAATACAGTCATAAAAAATAATATCAGAAACCAAAATGAAACTAATAAACTCAACTAATACAAATCAAAAATAAAAACAATCATATAAAAGAATATTAGAAACCAAAAATCAACCAAAAAGCAACCAAAACGAAACTAATAAACTCAATTAATACAAATCAAAAAAAAAAAAAAAAAGATAAAAAAAAAATACAAGTTCACCACTCATAGCTCCAACAACTCTAACTATATTTCTGATAATATTAGAAACATCAATTGAATCGTCTTCCATATTTTTTTTATCTAACTTAAAAATAACAAATCGCAAATGAAATCAGAAACCAAAAATAAACC
>CATIWO010682606.1:0-14692 GCA_949673435.1 Macaranga tanarius | reverse complement strand
GCAAACATATTTTCAGAAATATATATATATATATATATATATATATATATATATATATATATATATCCTTTGTCCTTGTCTAGAGCATGTATTTCTTGATTTCGTTGATGATGATGATTTTTTTTTTAATATAATTTAGCTAATAGCACTATACTAATGGAGTAAATTAAATTGTTTTAAAATTTCTTGAAGTAACACAATTCAAGAATTAAAAACTTCAATCACTATTAAAAAAAAACATTATGTATCTAATTGACTTCATTTACAAGAGCTTGGATTTGAATTGAGACGAAAAGCACCATATCAGGTTTTTAGTGGATTGGTTGGCACATTAACTTCAAATCATTCACAAACAGCAGGAACACACAAAGTTTTAGCACGAAATACGGATCAAGAATATTGAAGTAAACTTTAAGGAATTTTGAAATAGAGATGATGGGTATGTTTCAATCATGCATATCAATTAGGCCAAGTTCACTTGTCAGCTTGTGGAGACAAGAAAGACACCTCCTCCTCTACAAACTCGAGTTGCTACACCCCTTCTCTTAATTTTTTAAACTTCGTATATGAGACTTTTCTTTGTCCACACATGCAGGCAGCTTATTCTCCTAGAACCTCCCAACATATTTTCAAGGAAGCAAGTGGATATCGAAAAGAGAAAATTCTTTTACTTTTCAAAAGAGAGATTGAACCAGAAAAAAATGGGTACTCATAAGATGCTTACCCTTCCTCTTCTTTTTTGGTTTTTTTTCACCTTCAAGGGTGACATGATCCCCATCTGAAATATCCCATTCAGAGACACAACCTACCCAACTGAAATTTTTCTACATAATTGTGTGCAGGATCAGGTTTGCATAATGAAAGCTTCTTATATCCGTGTCAGAATTTGTAGATACTTGAGTATGACAGAGACCAGGCTTTTTATAGATGGGTCCCTAGAAGTTTGAATAGTCTTACATTCGTGAGCACATGAAAGAATGCTCTATCTATTTTCATCTTAATCTTATGCATCAGTAAAACCTGACAGAGCTCATGCTGAAATCAAACTTCTGGTACTTCTGAAAGCAAAGATCTTTTTTTTTTTTTCTATAGCTGAAATCTTTATTAATTTCTCAAGATTAGATAAGCAACAAATAAATAAACAAATGACTGATTCAAGTTCATCACTCTACTGTGTAATAAGAACACTTGAAGGGCCAAACAACCCTTCTTCTTCTTCTTCTTCTTCTTCTCATATATCTGAAAAGCAGCTTGACTAGTACAAATGAAAATTACCTCAACCTCATCTCTAAATTACGTTACCGTCAAAACCAAAACTTGTCAGCTGATGAAGGAACTGTTGATCAGCCATTTGTGTAGTCTCCCTCCAGCATACACAGCAGAAGCTTTTTTTTTTCCATTTATTTTCCTTTGATTTTACAGTAGGCATACAAACAGGATCCAAAGAAACCAAGAGACTGGCCAACAATATTCAACTGCAAACATATAGTCAAATTCACATTATGTGCTGACATCAGATTGAAGTACATACAGTAACAAAATAGTTAAGATCAAAAGGAGTTTATGATGCTTACTAGATCAAATGGGAGCCCGCCAAATATTAGCCATCCAAGTCCAATGGTGAAAAGATCCTACAACAGCAAATTCAAAGGAAATAAGAAAATTCAGAAGTTCGGTTTATGTATGTCTGCATCACGCTGCAAACTTCTGAGAACAGCTGAATGCAGATATTTTTGCAGCACTTTTGGCCCACTTTTTGACGAAAATATTGATCAAACAGTTGAGTTATTATATCAACAAGACCACATCAGATATTATAGGTTTGACTTCATATATAGGATTTGTGGTAGCATGTTCATAGGAAAATTCAAGGACAAAGACCGGTCATACTCACCTTCAGATTTCCACAGATTGTCTGTGTCAGGGCTGAATTAAGTGTTGTATTCAAAAACACAAAATAATTTATGAAGAAAGCCATGACACATGATAGAAGCATCACAACCTGCAAAACATGTCAATCTGGCAGTCTTAGACTAGATATGCGAATTTGTCACTAGCTACTATCAATGGCATTCAAATATTTATGCTGAATTTGTTAGATGCCAATATTTTAGCAATGATTAAGGTTTACAGCTCGGTGGTGGAGGAAATACTTATGACTTTCATTTTTCCCATATGCTGACTTGGTGAATCACTTTTAGCTTCCAAGTTCCAGAAAGCTAGCATCAAGGTTATAGTGAAATCTCAGCAGTAAAGTTTGGATGAAGCAAAACATGAATTTACCAGCAAAAAACTTTAATTTAACGATCATGTGTGCACCAAGATGAAGAATCTCAATTCTTAATTTTCTCTTTTCTGAAGAGTTCAATCGTACTGTTTGGTACATCAAATGAACCACACAACAGAGGTCCACCCTCCATAAAAAATGCAGTAGCATTTGAAGCTAAGCTTTCTTGAAAGAAATCTCAAATTTCTAAAACTAGGGTGTCCCACCTGGGACAGATTTTTATTATGTTTGGTAGCTACACGCTCCTTAAGATTGAGATAAACTACACATTTGAAAACACAAATTGGGTTCCAACTATATCTAAAGTTTCTACAGGATTATGATTTCTGAAAAGAACTTAGTCAAAAGGAAAATATGGTAATAGCATGCCTCATGACAGTGGAAAGAGATGGTTGATGATCACAAAAAAAATGGTAAGACCACCACTGCTTTAGACCAGCTAGTGTGCTACTGGTTACTATAATGCTTTTTTAGCAGAAGAATTAAAAAGCGGGCATGAATATGCAGGATAAATAACTTGGACGAATAATAACCCAAGAAATGCAGAAACATACAGTCAGAGAAAAGGACATTAACTAACATAGCCCTCCTTTTCTTTAATTGCTTGCAGGGAAAGAAAGTGAGGAGAGGAGACTTGGCAGCGAGTGAAATGGACATTTTACCAACAGATTTTATGAAGCATGAACTTTGAAGCTTTTAAGATACAGTTTATTTTGTGAAATTGAAGCACCTGGAATCCCGGCCACGTTATAAAAGGGAAGTTCATAGTTGCTTGCAGGTCTCCTCTGATTGTTGTCCAAACAAGTAAAATGGGTGCACATATTATTCCTGCAAATATTAATTAAGCAAAATTACATAAGGATTTCAAGTTAGTCCAGTTCACCAGACTGAAAAGAAAAAATTGAACCTGAACAACAAAATAAATCTTATTTGGGATTCTTTTTCTCACCATTGCACCACATAAGACCAAAGCTATTAAGACCGCTGGATTTACCTGAAACATTTGAGAATGTATTGTGAATTAAATAAAAATTTTGGACCTTACATTGATAAATTAGAAATAAAATGTGATAGGACAAAGATCCTACCAATTTGAGAAATTAAAGCAAGATATACTGCTGTGCAGATGTTTGCTATGAAGACAATAGCATAGCCATAGGCATCAAATGACAAGTCTCGAGCTCCAGCAATAAATGCACCAAGTATTATTATCCCCACACTGATGAAATCCTTGGTTTTTACCATTGTAAATAATGTTAGCAAACAAAATGTAAATCATACCGCCATTGTTGGATGCAATTATTGGTGTAACAATTGAAATCATATGCTCATTAGTTATGCTTTAATGAAGACTATCCAATGCTTTAAGCATTTAGTTTCTCAATCTGAGAATGGAGGATTTCCATTGACAAAATCAACTTGGATGTCTGATCTTCCCACTTAAGACAACTGAGATTAGAAACTTAGAAGTATTTGTGAATACACTAAAGAAACCAATATCGATAACAATAGCAACAGAAAATATAGGGTTTATTGCACCATTAGTCACTTAAGTTTACCATATGTTTCATTTTGATACTAGATTTTTAATTTTTTTCTTTTCAGTCACTAAAATTTTATTTTTGTTTCAGAACAAAGTCACTCGAATATTTCGGTCAAAAGAATAAAAAATGAATTGATGTTATAAAATTCGACTGACTTCGACCTGAAACAAAAATAGAACTTCAGTGACTAAAAAAGAAATAACTTAAAAATTTGGTACTAAAATGAAACATATGGTAAACTAGGTGACCAACTGTGCAATAAACCCTCTATCATGTATGCTTAATTTGGCCGGAAATATTTGAGTGACTTTGATCTGAGACAAAAATAAAATTTCAGTGACTGAAAAGGAAAAAAATTAGGAAAAATTACACAAAAAACCCCAACCTTTTATAGCCCTTTCAAATTAAACCCTAACCAATTTTTTCTTACAAAAGTAACCACCAACTATAAAAATCTTGCAAATAATACCATCCGTCAGTTTTAGTTAACGGACAGTCACTTTTTGGTTTGCCTCAGTTGAGTGAAGCCCACAATTGCTTATTGGATTAATGACTAGACAATCCACTAATTTTTTTCCAATTATTTTAAAATAAAATTCTAAACTGTTAGGCTGTCTAAATAATTTTGTGCTGACTGGAAAATCACAAAACCCTAAACCCTGAGTGTTCTTAGGCTGTCCAAACATTAAAAAAAATATTACTTCAAAGCAATAAGCAATTGTGGGGCTCCACTCAATTGAGGCAGACCAAAAAGTGACTGCCACATCAGCTTTCTGTTAACTAAAGTAGACATATGGTATTATTTGTAAAATTTTTATAGTTGGTGATTACTTTTGTAAGAAAAAATTGGTTAGGGTTTAATTTGAAAAGGTTATAAAAGGTTGGAATTTTTTATGTAATTATCCCAAAAAATTAAAAATCTAATACCAAAATGAAACATATGGCAAACTTAAGTGAATAATGGTGCAATAAAGCCGAAAATATACAAAGCAAAATAAGTATTATTCTGCACATATTATGTTGAAAGAGAATCCATGAAGCTAATTTTGGTAGGTTCAGGATAAGGAACAAATTATGTTCAGTTGAATTCAGTGTCAACTAAGTGTCATGTCTCAAATAAGAATTCCATTAGACTGAAAAACTCTGCTTGTAAATGGAGGCCCAATAGCCAGAAGATGACCTTTATTTTATATTGGAGAGTGTTTTTTCTTTAGGACTTGCATGAACTCAAAATGATGAAACATTGTTAAACTGAATGGATTAGAGATTTGATTTAAAAATGCTACGAGATATGAGGAAAATATCTAGCATCAAAGCATCAAAGGGCTGCCTACCTGCCAACAACATGCAAGGAATGTTTCTTGCCAGTCAAAAGATACTCCGCGATCATTGTGAATGCTACAGTAGTCCGCCTAATGGTGGTGTACATGGGAACACTTATGGCACGCACAGATTCCATTGTAACCAGCTTTATCCACAAGAAATAAAAACAGGGGAAGGTTGGAACTTGGAACAAACCTCCAAAATTATGCATGAGAAAAAGAAAATTACATCAAATACGTACCATATAAAGCAAGTATGAAAATGTCAGAGGAAGAGCGTGAAACAGCATCCTAACAGGTACCAATCTTGCTGGGTTATATGTCATTCTATGTGAATCATCATTTGTAAAGGATATGATCTTCCACCATCTCATTGCATAGAGAAACAAACAGGAACACAGTAACTGCAAAACACAGAATTAAAAGAAGAATTGCTCTGCAGATGTTGGTAGTACTTTATTTGATGAATTTTCGTGTCAGGGTGGGTTCATAACAAGCATCTACATTTACATTCATACTGTACATAAAACATATAAACAGAAGAAATGGAATTATGTTGATTTAAATATGTTCAATGATGACATGAATCAAATGTGCTAGGTTATGAAAATTAATGCTATGGAATTAGTTCAGGCCTATGAAACAATTTATAGCTAATTGTCAATGAAAACCTTAAAGAGTGTTAAGTAGTTGCAGTAAATCAAATCTACAGCAGCCAGCCAATTACATGTTAAATATATGGGCCATTCCAAGAAACTGGAGTACTGAACTGGTAAAAGAAATACCTGAAAAAGTGTTATGACATTTGCATATTGAAACCTGTAAGATGAAAGGGCTGCTTTGTTGAACATTACCAAGAGAACTGCCAAATAGAGGACAAAGAATGAACAGACTAGTCATGCAAAACCATCAAACCAATGCATGGTCAAGAATTTTAATTGAGGAGATAATGAGGATTAATGTCCTAGCACTCTTTTAAGAAATTATCAGAAATCACAGAGGGGGCATTGTTGGAGAAACCAGCAGATAGTCACAAATACAACGAGGCACCATTTGAGCGATTTCATATTCAACAGGGTGACCATCATTTAATATGTACTAGTTGGAAGATCGTCCCACTGTCCAGCACATGTTCCAATTGTACATCTATTATTCTATATTACACGTTTTACCATCATTTGGTTATCAAGGCTCTTAACCTATATCAATCAAAGAACCCACCTGCCTAAGAAGCTCAGGCATGTAGCTTAAGGCCCAGAAATAGGCTTAGTGTCTCTCACATTCTCATTTTTATATAAATTGGGCTTAGTTTTGTACGAGGAAACTCAGAAAACAGATTGAAAACATTTCACTTACAGCGAAGAAATTTTCTCCCAGTCTCAGTAGCAAATTTTTTGCCAAAACATATAGAACCTAAGGTATGCACAGTTTCCTTGGAGGATCATTCTCATTCATCAAGCTTTCAAAACCATGGCCTTTCCAAGCACTCAAGATCACACTCTACTTCAAGCACATTCTCTGCTTTCACATCTCAACTATCAACGTCGTTCTACAACTATGAGCAACCAAATCCTAGACTTCCACTTATTGATGATTCTTAGAGATTCATCAATCAACCTGCCGTATGTCCTCACTCACAAATTCCTTCGTACATCTACTTCTTATCCTATTTCCAATTTAAATTCCACAAAATTTGTTCCCTTATCATTCCAAACCCTTTGAATTCTTAACAATCTCTTCACGTCATGATTCTAATTTATTATCACCCCTATGCCTCTTCTAACTAATCTCCTAAATCTATATTGCCAGATATTTCGTCCGCTATCATCACAAACAAAATCTTCATTTAGCTACAAGTGACTGCTATAAGTATAACAAAGTACTGTTACAGTTGCAAGACTATTGTGATTGAAAATTCAGTTTGTCTCCCCTGAGTCCTTCTCAAAACTTTCTACTGCTCCATTATTTTGTATCCCTTCATGGGATCAACATTACAGGAGATATTCTTATCTCTTTAGGCCCACCACCACATTATCTCTTTGATCCAATTGTTTTTCACTTCACTTTTTCTAAGCCAATAATATAATTGTTGCCACAGTTCTCTTACCCCATTAATTTTCTTTCTTTTTGTCTTCTTTTAAACCATTCCTGAAAACATATGTACAGTTCCAAACAAAAATACTAGCCTTCTTTACACTATCATTTCATGTCTGAGTACACCATATACACAATTCAAGAACACAAAATTGATTAAAAGTGTTTTATTTTACCCATGCAAGAAAAAAATTAACAATTTATATAACATGAATTCATAAATCAACCAAGCAGCAGCACCACCATGATCACCAAGTACAAAGAGAAACAATTTAAAACAAAAGAAACCCAGAAAAGTTAAAGAAACAAGCAACAAGAAATGAACCTGCACTAGCCATATAAGAAATGGCAGCATAAGCTCCTCTTTTGGTCATTACAGAGTCATTTTTCTTCTTCTCCTCTATGGCAGCTGAAGGAACGTTGACTGGTAACAATGTATCCTTCTTCCCTGAATCCATAAAAACCCACCAAGGAAATCACTCTATGTCTCTGTGTCTGAAATTTGACAGTGAAAAAAGAGCAGCTCTGTTGAAGCAACAGGAGACAGCAATGGAGAACAGAGAGTGAAATGAAAGAGCGTAGGAAGAGAGTGTATTTTTTGAGTGGGGGGGAAGGCAAGAGAAATAGTAGGAAATGTACACGTGTCTGTGGGTGCAAGTGTAGGGTCCATTATCTTTGTTAGGTAGGTCCCAGTTAAGATATCAATCACCGTTAGAGTTTTATTGTTTTTTTCTTTTTGTGGCCTTTCATTGCGTTGTTTCGTTAGGTTTTGTGAATATTTTTGGATGTGAAAAGATTTTGTACCTGAAATGGAATGAATTGAATTTGAGGAGGAAAATCTTGATTGCATTTTCCATTTGCCAATTAAAGTTTTTTCTTTTGAACAGCAATTGATTTGCCAAATACAGTTGTATGCAAGATTTTGTTCCTTTTTAATTATGATTTGGATAGTAAATGCATAAAATCCAATCTAACATGGCAACATATAAAATATGGGTAGTTATTATTATTATTATTATTATTGGAGGTTCTATAAATTACATAATCGAGTAGTCATCTCTTTTTTTTTGGAAAAAAATACATCTTAATTATAAATAATATAAATAAAATATAATCAAGAAGTATTGAAATAAACTTTTACTTAAAATATTAAATTGTTTGTCATTATTTTTCAACCGTATTGATATAACTTAATTTATAATTTTACGATCCATTCAACAATCTTTATAATCCATTTCATGGTGTCGATTAGTAGTAAATCGACTTTATAGTCTTTAATTGAGTCCGACTGCAGAAATATTGGTAAAAGTTTTACAATAGAAAAAATTACAAAATCTACAAAGGATAACCACCAAAATCTCATAAAAAGACTAAGAAATTCACGAAGGAATATTCAAAATTTTTTTAAAAAAACAAACATATTAAATATATGCATATATTGATTACAAAGAAAATAAAAAAAACAAATAAGAATAAAAAAGAATGATGAGGGATTATCGCCAATTTAAGAGATGATTGATAGTGTCAAAAATAAAAATATTTTATGAAAGAATTATAAAGGAAAAAGAGAATAGGCTACAGGAATTTTTAAGTAGTCATCACTTTTATGAAATATTAGTAATTATAAAATTTTCAATATTGAAATATATTAACAGTTGGAAAGATCTTAACTTGAGATTTTTTTTTCTTTATAGTGTTAGAGAAATAATTATTCTTTATTCAAAAAAAATAAGGGATAATTACAATTTTATATATACTACGTGGTATTGTTGATTTGACAAAACTAGTTATGTGGTTTTTTTTAACATTTAAGTATCTTGTGTTTTATGATTTTTACACTTTAATACCATTTCAACTAATATCATCATTATTTTATAAAAAAATATTAATATAATATTAAATTTCAATGATAAATTTATTCTACATATAATTTATGATCTATTTAACTAATTGATTACTTTTAAAAATATTATAAATTTATTTTAAAAATTATTTCTTTTTATTCATAAGAAAATTAAAAATATATTTAAACTTGATTTGTTGATTTGCTATGAGTTTATTGTAATTAGTTAAATGATATATTACTCATTATATGATTAAAGTATTAAAAATTTATATTATTTTAACATTAAAGTATATATTTTAAATAATAATTGTTATAAGAGTATTAAAATGTAAAAAAATTATGAAACACATAGTACTTAAATGTCGAAAAAAAACTATATGACTAATTTTACCAAAAGATGAAACCACGAGATACAAAATTGTATTTATCCAAAAAATAATTAAACTATATTTTGTTAAATATTGATTAGATATGTAAATGAGACAAATAACGGATTGAATGTTGTCTTTTCCGTTTCTATTCATTGAGAATCATATTGGAGTTAGAAAGTTAAAATAGTCAAGAAACAAAATTTGATCGAGTTAGAGATGAATTTAAAAATATCTACTCTTTTATACAAATTTTTAATATATATAATATTTTAGATATTATGAATCAGTGTTCAAAATATAAAAATATGTTACTTTTTGTATAATTTATAAGTATATAATATCAAAAAATGTACATAAACACTTTATTTTATGGCGGATAAAGTGTTAGTATTATTAGAGGAGTATGATTTGAACCATAATCGTAAAAAAAAAAAATCCATAATAAATATGTTTAGGATTCATATATGGAATTATAGTTTCAGGATATAATTTTTCCATGTTTGGATTATATATCATTTCACAATATCTGTTATTATTGATGTTCAAAAGCCAATTTATATTAGAGCAATGAGGATACTTGCTCCTACTATTTATCTTTCATATATGTTATTTTACTTTTAAATTTTTTTAGTCTGACTAATTTTTTTTTTATTTTAAAAAATATAATTTATCTCTATTATTTAATTATACACATTACAGCCAATTTTACATATCCTAGCTAGTCGGTCTAAATTTTACTATTGCATTACAAGGTCCTACCATAGACATTTGAGGAGAATGCAGTTTATGTGCTGTAGCTATCCACTTTATTAAAGTAGTCGGGTACAAATCACACATACCATAAGCTTGCCATATGCCTTCCCGACTACGGTTTGGATAGCTACCTACAAGTTTTCGAGGGGTACCCTAATTATTTACTAGCTATATTTATTTTTTGAACAGTAACTAAATTATATTAAAAATCCTTTTGGACAAAGTGTACAATAAGTTTTTTTTTTTTTTTTTTGGTATATTGCAGAATATATATGGAAAAGCTACAAACCTATAAATTTTACAGAAAAGTGAAAAATCAACAGACTTTGAAACAACAACAATTATAATTAAAGTACCAAAAAATTAAAAAGGAGAGAAAGTCACTTGAAATACTGGTAAAATGACACCGCATTATAAAATTCTTTCTCATAACAATAGGAAAGGCTATGGGGCTGCTGAAAATTCAAAATCCAATTGATAGACCGAATAAACTTATTGTAGTCCGCTAACACAGTTCAGTCAGTCATTATTTGAATGTGTCCTTAACTACAGTAAAATTTCTATGTTAAAAAAAAAACTTATTGTAGTCCTTTTATTAGCTGATGGGAGCGACAAAACTCATCCTGAACAAATTGAAATTAACTAATTTTTTTGAAAAAAAATTGAACAATGGATAAACCAAATCAAAATTTCTTTCAAACTTTTGTTGATGCTTCTTCTTTTTATCTAACAGATCCCTGCAAAGGTCAAAAATCATCAACAAGATGATAGAAAATAAAGCTCTATATAGAGCTAGATTCATAAAAAAAAAATTATTTAGAAATAAAATTATATAAAACTAAAGAAAATAAAGGAGTAAGTGCCGCCGTAGGCTATGTAGTTGCCAATAACGTGCCGCCGTTGGCATATGTAGTTGCCAACAACTAGGGGTAAGTAAAAAAATCGAAAACCGACTAACTGAACTGAATTGATGGGTTCAGTTTGGTTATATAGGTTTGATTCAGTTTCGGTTTTTAATAATATATAACCAACTGGTTCAGTTTGATTTTGGTTTTTAATTTAAAAATAAAAAATAACCGAACTGGCCGACTTAAATATATATTTATTGTAAAAATATTGAATAAAATATATTAATTAGAAAAAATTATATATAAATATTAAAATTATAAATAAAAAATATTTTTTTTAGTTATATAATTAAAGAATAAGCTTAAAAAATTATAAAATAATAAATAAAATATAAAAATTTTATTTAAAAAAGAAAATCGGTTAACCGACTGAATTGAAACGAGTTGGTTCGGTTAATTTCGGTTTCTCTCTGGTTTGGTTCGATTTCGGTCACAATTCATCCTTGGTCAGTTTTGGTGATTCTTTGACCGAACCAACCGATGCTCAGCCCTACCAACAACAACCCATATCTAAAAAATACTTAAGAAAAAAAAAAAAAAACTCTAAAAGGAAGAGAGAAAATGGGCCAGAGGAGAGAGCTAATACATTACTACGCATTTTTTTTTTTATGAACTGCGTAGTTTTGTGAAGGAGTATGTCCTATCCCCGATCCAGTGTGCGTGTGTGTTTTGTTAATTTTAAAAAAAAAAACTACATATATTTAATGAAGGGGAAAGGTGCAAATACCCCCTTAAAGTTTTGCCCTAATTGCATATATGCCAGTAATGTATTTTAGGATTTCAATACCCCCTTAACATTTTAAAATCAGAGTGTATAAGCCCCTCTACATACCTGCGCCTGTATCCGTTTGTTTTGAACATTAAATTGTGCCCATGTGACAGGTGGGACCCATAGAAGCCCTGAAGCTCCAGCTGACATGGCACCTTGGAGACCAAACCCTTTACATGCAAGCGAACTCCCTAAATTTCAAAACCTAATTTAATTCCCTAAATAAAAACTTAACTGGAAAAATGAAAAGACGTAAATTAAAGACACCGAAAATCCCTAAATTGCATTTCCCTCAAATTACAATGTGTTTCGTTTATCTGAAATCATGAGATCGACATATCCCCCAATATACAGAAGCATTTTAGCATTGACAAAAAAAAAATTCTTTTGCATCTGCATTAAGTTACAAAGAAACCGGCGCCAAATCGACAGAAGAACCTAGTGCATGTGAAAAAAAAGGAAGATTAAGTTATAGTAGTCTTCGCATCAAAGGTAATGGTGGACCATATTTGCATGTATTTTTTAATTAGTTTCAATTAAAATATAGGGTTTTGATGTTAATGTGTGTGAAAAATATGTTATGTAGTTATAATGGTGGACCACTCCTCTGTGAAAAATTTATTTTTATGCTGATTTTTTTTAAAGTTATTGATGAAAAATATGAGGAAAAGTATATGTACTTTATTCATGTGGTCCTACATGTGTCTTATTTTTTATTACTAGTGGTGGACCGGTATGTTAATTCTATGAAAATATGCCTCTTAGACTCAAATATTGCATTTACTTTTTATTTTGCAACATAAGTAATTTTTTTTATTTTGTCATTTTTGATTTTCAGCACAATGTTGCATCTTGTGAACATCCATTTTCACTATACTGGTAAATGGATTTTTCATCCTGACATTATGTATGTTGAAGGAGAGGCGGACACCATTTATGATTTTGATCCAGATTATCTATCGTACATTTCTATTAAAGAGAGGTAAATTAAGCAGTTTGGGTATGCATATGTGAGCTCTATTTTTGTGCTTGAACCTAGAAAGACATTAAATAATGGACTATTATTAATAGATGATGATGATGGGATTAGGAGTATCTTAGGTTATATCAGGTAATACAGTTGGGTAGATGACATTGAAATTTATGCTAATCATGATGTAGATGTATAAATTTATCCTACAAATTATTTGGCTATTGAAAGACCTCCAATTGTGAACTCAGAACCTGAGTTAGGAACACAATGTAGTGTTAATTTTGCATTTCAGGAAAATGAATGTGAGGAAAATGAAACCTATGTTGAGGGTATAAGGGCGAGGAAGCCAATTCTGGTAAGAATTCTGAGGAAGGTGGTTGTGGTGAGCAAGTGAGTAATAATGGTGGGTCTGATAATGATAGTGGGTTTGATAGTAAAAGTGAGGATGATACTTATATTGATATTGATTTGACTGAGAGTGAAACTGAGAGTGATAATGATTAACCAAAAGAGAGGGTTAGCTATGATGAAAATGATGGAGGGCCCCATTTCATTCAAGGAATGACATTTGCTAATGCCAAAGAGGCTAGAGCAGCCATTGCAAAATATGGTGTGGCCAGGGGTACAAAACTGAAACTTGATCCTAATGAACCAGGCAGAATTAGGGCAAAATATGTGACAAATGAGGGCTGTAAATTATTTATTTATATCTCTAAAGATGGGGACAATCCTGGACTTGTTGTTAAAACATTACAGCCTGAACATAACTGCTTTAGGTGTAGCACCCTCAAAGTTCCACATACACGTGTCCATAAATAAACAACAACACGTGGCATAATAAAAATTTCCTTAAAAGATATAGGCTTAATACATCTGTAGACACCTGAACTTGCCAAGATTTGTCATTTTACCACTTGAACTTTCAAGTTTGCCATATAGATACTTGAACTTGCCTATAACGTCATTTTTAAACACCTCCCTGCAGATATAGCCAATAACTGTAGCGCGTGTATCGTAAGCTCGCTGAGTCAGATGACATATAGACTACACATATAAATAAGGGCAAAAAAGAGAAATTGAAATTTTTTTTTACTATTTACAACCAAAAAAAAAAAAACTAGTAAAACAAAATCCCTTCTTTTTCATTTAAACTATTTACTACTCACCTTTAATTAACTCTACCACCACCACCACCACCACCTTTAATTCTTCTTCTTCTAAATTCATTTTATACAAAAAAAAAAAAGTTAAATAATGCATCTTTACAATGCTTGGCTACTGCCGCCCGTGGCGGAGGAGACGGTTAAAGAAAGAGAATCCTTCACTCAAGTGGTCAACTCCGTTAAGTCATCTTATAAGCCTGATGATCTTGAATCTATTTACGCTACTCTCAAATGGATTTCTGTTATTGAACTATTAAGTGTCTTTGATTTTTTTTTTTAAATTGAGGTTCTTAATTTTAAGTTTATGTTATTTAATTTGGGGATTTTTGTTTTTTACAGGTTTATAAAGGCTAAAAGTGAAGTAGCTTTAGAAGATGTAGTTTAAGTTGTTGAAATTGGAACTCAGTTGTTTAATATTTCTCAGAATAAGCTTTATGCCCAGTTTTTTTTAAATCAATTGTGATTTTACCTTTTTTTTTTTTTAATGTGATTTATGGTTTTATTTGTTTTTTAAATTTATGTTTTTTAATTGATTATGGTGGATTAGGTTAGATGGGGAAGTTTGTTAGTGAGAGTGCTTAATAAGTATAGAAAGAAGTTGCATTCTCTCAAAATTCAATGGCGGCCTCTGTATGATACTTTGATTCATACCCATTTCTCCA
>CATIWO010682583.1:0-12118 GCA_949673435.1 Macaranga tanarius | reverse complement strand
AACACTCATCCCTACATTCAACCGACTAGAGCCACCACACGCCATATACTCATACTTGGCTAGCACAGGTATGTAAGCGGTAACAAACTCTAACCACTTAAATGTGGATGACCGTGATGCCTCAGGTCAAAGGACTATATGCACCATTATGACCTAGATTGTGATTATTGACTATAAGTGAATATCCTTACAATCATAAATCTAACATCACGTTCGATCCACTCATCACATGAGTATCCACGTGTCTATTCTGATATCTTATATCAAGTAGCATGAGACTCACTACCTCCCACTATTAGTATCTCATACTAATCAAGGAAAATAGACAGAGGTGATAGTTAAATTAATATCAACCAAATATTAATTTATCGACTATGAACAATTTTATAGCATATGTACTAAATAAATATGTTCTTATATTATCAACTCTTGATAATATATTTATTTAACATAATGCTAATGGAGTAATGCTTCAAATAAATAAACCCTTTATGTAAAAGAATATTACATGACCATTTGGGATAATTGACAATGTCAAAATGTATGATTGCCTCTAGGGCATATCACCAATACTAACATCAACATCCAAGTAGTGCACCTATTAGTTGATACCTTCTAAGGTAGTTGTATGCAACACTTTATGTATTCTAATTGCCTAACTATGTTTTTTATATTAGTCATTGCAAGAGTCTCAATACTACTTAAACTAATATGGTTACTACTTCTATATTTCTAAACATGCTTGATAATAAATATTCATCTATGCTACAACTCAATAAGTATATTGTGTATGGTAAGAAAAACAACAAACAAGATTCATCAATTTTTCTTTATTTTTTTTATACATTTTATATTATAAATGAAACACACAACATACCTTCATTCAATTTCTTCTTTACAAATAAACATACAAAAATTTCAAGATAAACATAAACCAATCTTAGAATAAAATAATCTTAAATATCCTATATTACGAAAAACTTTTAACAATAATTATAACTTCCCTTGAGGTGACACCATAATTACTACTCCATCCCTTTTTAAAAAATAATAAAAACCCCTTTAGTTTTAGATTTGTCAAACAATTTCCTCCTCCGTTTAAAAAAGAGAGTTAAATAACATGAAAAGGACACATACATGCCATTTTGACTTTGAATAAGATTATTATAAAATATAAAGGTCAAATATAGTGAGAAATTGAGAATATATTGGCAAAATTGAATAAAGTTCATTGTAGATGGACCCATTAAGCCTATTAATTTTAACAAATTGATATAATTAAAATTTAATTATAAATAGAACACACACACAACAATACACCTACATTAAAATAAACATAATGCTGTAATTATTTGGTATTCATATTTACTGACTATACAATTAAAATAATTACTTATAGTTGCACGTAAAAAATATTAATGGTTGATTAACTAATTTATAAATATCCAAAAGAGGAGAAGGATATTACAAAATGATAATATCTAGACAGATATAGAGTTTTAAAAAATTTAATTTAATAACCTAAATTGGTATATATAGAATTCGAAATAAGAAAGAAAACTTTTAATTTAATAATTTAAACTATATAAAACTAGTTGTACATCCACACAATACGCGAACTGTAAAATAAAATAATCAAATAAATAATTTTAATAGAATAACAACTAAATAAATTTAAAATAAAATATCACAAAAATTTTATTATAGGCAGCAGGGTTTAGTGCACGTCCAAGTATTTTGACAACAATGATATTGTGTAGGCTTTACAACCTTCTTAAAAGATACAAAACTAGTCATAAAGGCTAGAATTGGAGAAAGACTTGCCATTTGGGTAATAATTAGGAAACCGAATATCGCGTCAACTGGATTCCCTGGAGGCCCAGCAACTGCCTTTAGAGACTGAGTTCAGATACTGAACTTCCATTTATTTTTTGCTTATTATATTGTTAATCCTTTGACCTTTCCTTAATTACATGTATTTTTACCAATTTTAACATGCAATGCAATTTATGCACACAATACCAATCATTTAAGCATGCAATCATAACAATAATAAAGACATCTAAAGAAAGGGAGAGGAGAAAAGAGATTACAATTTGTATCAAAATAAATAATACAAGGCTTAACTAACCTTTACTAAAAGAAAGGAAACGAGAAATGAGTACAACTCAAAAATTAAATGTCCAAATTTTCTGAAAAGATTATAACCCATAAAAATTTTACATCAAATAAGCCTATCTTTAATGGCTTTGTTATTAGGCCTAATTTATCCACTTAGCTTACTAATATGCAAAATAGAAGAGTTAGTCTAAACTTAACAAAATAATACATAAAGAAAGATCATAAAAAATATATAAAATCCTAAATCATATCATTCTAAAGAATCAACTCCTATGCATAAATCAATTCCAACATATACATAAATCAATTCCTAACTATGCAATTTTGAACAAAAAACCCTTTTCCATGTTTCAAGTCATAAACACATATAATTAAGAAAAATACAAAGGTATTAAAAAATAGAACGATCCTTGAGATCATTGTAGAGACAATCGCCTATCTGTACAGGCATTCGCCTTAGTGAAGAGCTGATTACCTATATGACTAGGTAGTCGTCACCGTACCATGACAAATATAAAAACAACACCAAAATCTTTTTTTAAATAGAAATCTGATGTGATTTTTATTGAATCAAAATAAACCATTTTCAAATGTTACTTTAATCATAAAATAAAGAAATAGATCCAGAAATGCATATAAATCAGAAAATAGATAAGAAATAGATTTAATTCAAAACTATGTTTGAGATATGGAGGTGAGGAGAATAGAAAGAAAGTAAGTAAATAAGAGATAAAAGATTAGAGAATGCACAAAAGATAAAAAAAAAAAAAAGAGAAGTAGAGAACCTAATGAACTCTAATGGCACTGATATGGTTAGCAATCAGTACTTTAATGGTAAAGATAAGAACTCTAGTAAAGGTTTCTATTTTATATTTTGTTACTTAAAAATTAAAGAAAACCTCATCATTACCACTTAAGTCTAACCAATTTTAAGTTAAAGTCTTTAAAAAATCCTAAAAATAGAGCAACATTTCAAACTTTTTTCTCTTAAAATTCTCACTGCGCAAAAAGTCCCCCAAAAACTCCTATAGGAGCTCTATTTATAGGCCAATGTGGATAATGAAGATAATTATTAATTTTATTTAAATTTAATCCCTTTAATTATCTTTTAAGATAAAACCTTATCTTATCTAAGATAGAGTCTTATCTTATCTAGATAAATCCTTGTCATCTCAAGATAAAGCTTTATCACTTTTAGAATAAAACTTTATCTTATCTTCTTAAGATAAAACTCTATTTTATCCTCATCTATTAATTGAACTTCCTTATTGGGTCAAATCGAGCTTGCATACCTTTGGCTTTACTTCCTTAGGTTTAATAGATTTAACTTGTTTTGGACTTTAAACTTAGATTAATGGGCTTTAGTTCAAATCACTGCCATAATACTATTTTTAATGCATTCATGTTGTCTGGTAATTATCATCAAGTTTTAAATGTATTCTTTAGTAGTCTAAAATTTAGATACTAATATTTATTTTCTTTAATTTTTATTGCCATAATTTTTTTAGTTATAATAAGATTATTTCTGAGAATTATTAAGTTAGTATTGGAATCTATATAAAAAAAATTATAATTTTTAATAATTTAAAAAAAACGTTTGATTAATACTTAGAAGAGGTTGGTTTGTGATATTAGTATATATTCATTTTCTACTATTTTTACTATTTTTCCTGTATGTATTGCCCAAATATATTGCTTAAGTTGTTGTCATGGAAATGCTCAAAAGTTTATCATCTCATTTATCAAAATTCTACCTAACAATTCCCAACTACTTTAAGTCTAATATTCCCATACTATAGGCAAATTAAGCAACCTATATGTCCATCAAATAGGGCTAGACCCCACGAAGATATTAATTTCCTTCAAAACCATCATTAGAAGCACATAACTTTAGAATAAGAAAATATTACAAGGTATATTGTACTCCTAATACAATAATTAAGATTAGGTTATTTATATAATCAGAATATTTCTAAATTATGATACTCATAGATTTCTAAATTTGCACTTGAAGATACTTTATAATGTATTTTGGTAGAATTATTGTAGCAACTAGATCTGCTAACTCCAATTCTACTTTTTTCATTGAAATCCTACATTAGGTGACAACGACACTTCAGTTTGCAATTGAAAATATTCGAAGGTGAAAGACAACTTAACCCTGAAGAAGAATTTCTTGCTATAGACATTATAGTTGATTAGTTATAGTATGGCATTGGTTATTGCTGTTGATTATTGATTATAATCTTGCTCCTTTTATTTTGGTTCTTTATTATATTCGTTCTCTAATCTTCTTAAATTTCACTGTCTCATTACTATAACATTTCATGATTGTATTAGTGCTTCTTTTTGCCATTATTGTTGTGTTGGAGGTCGTTAATCATCGGGATGGGTAGGATTTAGTATAGTTTGGGTGTACAAGGATCAGCCTTATTGGTAGAGGGTAGTAGTATCATCATGATGATTTTTCTTTTAATAGTCATCATTTGCTATTGATGTTATTTTTATGAAGTTAATGCAATTTGAGACATATTCTTGAGTAGAAATTGAGACTGAAGTGTAGCATTATACATGTATGTGTTAAAATATACGTTAATTTTAGAATGTAGCCATTGCCTAAATTGAGCATTTACAAGGTTGAGGTTAAGGATAACTATAGCATATATTTTTGAAATATTTTTTTGGTCACTATATTATTAAAAGGGATATTTGAAAAAAAAAAGATCTTTAGTGCTTTTTGTAATTTAATCCTAACTTTGTAATTTTGATAGTTTAAAACACACATTTACAAAATTTTATAATTCAAATCATTGATTTAAAATCCTACAAGTTGTTGTTCATATGGCAAATAGTTACTGTGTTTATTTGCCATATCAGACAAATTATTTATCCATATCAAAAATCACCATTTTTATCTTCTAATTAAATAATACCATTTCTATGACATTATGATATTCATCACTAAAAATTCTATTTTCTTCATCATCTTCTTCTTCTTTAACATCATCAACTAAATCAGCCTTCTCATATCCAAGAACATAGCTACGTATTACAAATAAATACACCATATTCACTCATCATTAACATAAATTACCTATTACACATAATACATCATGGCAGTGGAAACCTTTATAGCATGCTTTTTTACCACCATATTCACATTTGTCACTAGTGATTATTCATGCCGATCCATATCGTCCTCGTCACTACCATCATTCAAAAAGTAAAAAAATAATCTATAGAGATTTGAGTGTAGTTGCTAAAACATATATAATTATGGACAAGGTTTAGAGTAAGACTAATTTAAATGGAAGAAAGTATAAATTTTATATCATAAGGTTAGTGTCCCCTATAAGTAGCCTAAGTGTTAAAAAGTGTGGACATCAAATGTGGAGACCAGGATTCAATTTCCTGCCGATGGCTCTCTCCCCTTGTGGTGAGGTACCATTTTAACCAACTAAAAAAAATATCATGAGGTGAGTGTAATTTGGGTTTTGGGATTTGAGATTAATGTGGTGAGCATTCATCAATGGACTTTATGGTTAGGGTTTTCAAATTAGCTCTCAATTTCAATCTATTTTGGGTAGTTAATCTTTTTCCTTTATAGTTAGAATTAGAAGTTGAAAGAAGGAAAAACTGATGAAGTATATAAGTAGAGGATCTGGAGGGGTAGGAATTTTCAAAGGGAGACAAAATATAGACTTTATTGTCTTTTTTAATATGTTTTTGAGTTTCTTGCTTTTGGGTTCCTCTTTTTTTCATTAAATTTTATCTTTTTTGGGTTCCATTATATTTGAGTTCATAAGAATTTTTATGGGTTCATAATTTTTTTCTTCTTCTTTGAATTATCTTGCTTGAAGGATTGATTGATTGATTTCTCTATTCTATTTCAGGTGATGTTTATGTATGTACTATTTAGTAATTAGTTCATTTGAAGCTCCAATTTTATTATCTTTTGAATTCTTGAATTGGTTCTCACAATGGGTTTTCTTCTTTTATTTCTCCATTCTTGGGCTTTATGTGAATTTTTTATTTAGTAATTAGTTCATTTCAAGCTTGAGTTTTGTTAGCAAGATTATTTTAAGGAGTGGTAGTGGCAATAGTGGTCTGCCGTAGTGGTACTCTCCAATGGAGTGTGGCTGTTAACTATATAGTTCTTCTTTATTTCTTTATTTGCTTGGTATTGTTTAATAAGAAGATAAAATGGTCAGTTTTGAGATGGCTAAAGAATTTGTCTGATTTAGCAAATAAACATAGGCTTTGATTGCCACATAAGCAACAACTTGCCAGATTTTGAGTCGGTGATTTGAATTGTAAAATTTTATAAATGTATATTTTAAATTGCCAAAATTAAAAAGTTAAGACTAAATTGTAAAAAGCTTTGAAGGTTGTATTTTTTTTTGGTACAAATAACCCTTATTAAAATGCAATTAAGTGATTGATGCATGACATTTAAATAGAAGTTTGATTTTGAAAAAATAAAATGAAGTTTAGTACCTAAATTGTAAAAATTTTCAGTACTACAAATGTGTTAACCAATATGTTAAAAAAAAAAGGATAGTGATAGATACAGCGGCACGCATTGCTATATGACAAAAAGTTTAAAAAAAATTATAAAAAATACCTCCATTTTATAGGGAGGCATGTAATTCTGGAGGAGTATTTCTGATAATTTTGCAACATGCGACCACAATGTTCACCATTGTGCATCGCAATATTTATTATTACCCAAAAAAATTAATATACTATAGGATGAGTGGTTGTTCATAGTCTTTAAATAATTAAACAAATTGAAACCATATCGTGCCAGTACTTTTATCTAATTTTTTTATTAAGCAATTATTGAAGTAGCCAACCCATTAGTGTTCCATTTTAAAAAAATTATGGGTAAAGATAATTGTCACGCAGTGCGATAGGTACAGTGCCATGCTGCATAACAATTATCTTTTTTACCCTCCAAAATCCATATGCCCCTTGTAAATTGGGGGGCCATTTAACAACTTTTTTAAAAATTTTGTCATGTAGCGGTGCACGATGTCGTGCACTGCTACGCATATCACCGTCCAAAAATTATATATTTGAGAAGGATCCAACTCCTAGTTCACAAAAGAAGCACATTTGTAATATCCGTGTCCTTGGACCGGATTAATTATTGTTAATGATAATTAAGGATTATTAATTAGTATTGGTTTGGTGTTATTGAATTTTATTTTGGGAAAATAATTATGGAGTTGATTTTCATGTATTATGTGGATGTAATTAGAGTTGATATTTATTTATAAGGAAGTAAGTGATAATTAATAAGGAATAAGGTTGGATGTTTTAAATGGATATGTATATGTATGTTGTTAGATAAAGTTATAAGGATGGAATTGAAAAGAAAAGAGAGGGCAAAGGTGTAACAATAGAAGTGAATGGATTGAGAAAGAAAAAAAGATAAGAAGAAGGATCAAAGAGGTAAAAGGGAGAGTTGTTAGATTTGTACAGTAGAAAGTATGGAGGAAGAAGAAATAAGGAGGGAGAGAAGAGGGAGATCGGCAGAAGCAAAAAAGAGAGGGAAGAAAGAGAAGAAAAAGGAAAGAAAAAGAGAGGAAGAAGTGTGCTGGAACCCTAGAACTGAATCAAGCAAGAAGTCGACGAATCCGCGGGAGAAAACAGTGAGTGGATTGATTTCTTTTGCTTCTCCTTCTCTTGCTTTTAATTTGAAGTAAAATGTTGAGTTAATGTTGCTTTGAATGATTTTTCTTAGACCTAGAACTTTTTAGGTAGTTCCTAAAGTGTTTGTTAATGTTTTAAAGTGGTATGTATGATGTTTAGTATTCTGGTGTTAAAATTTTGAACATATAACCGTTTTTCTGTGTTTTTCACTTCTGGGTTTGAGTTTTCTGGGTTACAGAGGCGCACGCCTGATCGTAGAGGCATGCGTGTGTTCGAGAAGAGGCAGACGCGTCTCTGAAGAGTCTAGCACCTCAGTGGATGCCTCTGTATAGAGGCGTGCACCTCAGTGGATGTGACATGCGCCTCAGTGGATGTGACATGCGCCTCAGTGGATGATTCATGCACCTCTATACACTATCACACGCCTCTGTGACTCTGACATGTGCCCCTGTGCCCTGTTTCGCAGCCCGTTTGGTTGTAAACTTCAATTTTTTGAGTAGTATCTTGAACCGAACATTAGAATAATGTAGTATAACATAAAAAAATGAATGAAAAACACTTCCAATTGATGAACACTTGAATTTGGATGGTCGAGATGCGCAGCGTTGCTTAAGAAGGATCTAGCTTTCGGCATCGGATGAATCACAAGGCTTGTAATATATCAAATCGAAGCTGACTCAGAAATCTAGAAGGTCTTTATTAAGGGAACTTAATGAACCTCAAGTTTATGCCCAAATTCAATCGTTTAGGCCTCCGTTTGGGGTGTTAAAGTTTTAGTTGAAATTATAGTCTTAAGGGTGTATAACATTAAGAGTTTGAGATCCTATGTACGAGGCATGGCAGAATGAGATAGTTGTGTATAGTTGAAGCCTAGGGGGATGAATACACATATCGCCTTTTTAGATATAAATCCATATCGGGGACATGGCAGGTACAGTAAGTGTGTGTAGCCGCAGCCTGGGGCCGGACACACAACTGTTACCACATAAATGTGATTGGTAAATGTGTATAGTCGTTGCTTGGGGCCGAATACATATGTTACCTTAGAACTGCGAGATGGTAAATATGTATGACCGTTGCTTGGGGCCGGATACATATGTTACTATAGATGTGTATAACTGCTGCCTGGGGCCGATTACACAAGTTATTGTCCATTGCCTGGGGCCGTATAGATATGTTACTATGGATGTGTATAACTGTTGCTTGGGGCCGGTTACGCATTCTTGTCCACTACCTGGGGCCGGATGTACATGTTGATGTACGAAGCATGCATAGCCGCTGCCGAGGGCCGGGTGCATGTTGAATGGTAGGTGCATAGCCGATGCCAATGGCTGGGTGCACGTTGAGATAGTAGATAGTACAACTGTTGCCTGGGGCCGGGTACACATTCTACTTCATATATGTACGACTGCTGCCTGGGGCCAGGTACATATATTAGTTGGTAAAAGACAAGTTAGTCATTGTGAGCTTAAGTGCTGATCACACTTAAGTTATTATATCCATAACCTAATTATACGTACGCTAAGGATTGGTGTAGGATTAAGGCTACACCCGTTAATAAGGCTTTGAGATACTTTGAGAATATTATAAGTTTACGATATAGTTGAGGTTATAAGATTTAGTTGTAATATACCATGGGAATGAAACATTGGTAATTATATGGAAATGTGAGACTTTGTCAACAAGGACAAGTAGAAATAAGAATTAGTTAATAAATGGTGTTATGAAGTTTACAGGGAAGACTAAATAACCATCCAGAAAGTAAAGATGGAGATGGTGATAAAAGAATCATCAAATATATGTATGCAAATTCCAAGATATACTGAGTTTAGAGAGAATTAGTGTAAAGAGATAATAGAATTGGAATTAAGTATGCTCTTGTTAGGACTACGAAGACCTAAAAAAGAGGTATTGGGTCCGGTGCCTTATATATACAGAGTATAGTTCTATAGAGAAATACAAAAATAAGTTGTTGATTACCTGGCTGGTAGACATGTGAAATTGAGTAGAATAATAAATTGTAGTATAGTGGATATAGTGGGATTATGAATGTTGTATACGTTGATGATGCTCATATTACGAGCTTGGTTATGATAGTTTTAAGAGTATGATCTAAGTGTGCTCATTTAATTATATTGGGTCTTTGATATATTCCCTGAAGTAGGAAAAGTATTTTTATTGTTGAGAATAGAGAAATATTCTTTACTGACCTTCTCCTGATAAAGTTTCAAATATGTTTTTTTTATCCACTCATTGGGTAATTTCCTTTTGAAATTACTCACACTCTTTTGTTTTAAAATTTTTTAGAGTAGGTGCCTGAGATCTGCGTAACTAGCAGCAGAGAGAAGACAGTGTAGTAGACAATGCTGATAAAGAAATTGATAATAGAATTTTTATGTAATATTATGATAAACTCGAGCTGTAAACGTTTATATATATATATATCAAGTATTGTGATGTGGTTTGGTGTTGCTTGATGTGATGGACTTTGATGTGATCTTGGGAATGGATTGGTTGTCTTAGCATTATGCCACTTTGGATTATCGTAGTAAAGTGGTGATTTTTTTTGAATTTCTGGTGAGGAAGAAATCAATTTCTTGGGTGATAAAAGTTCTGCATCTCAAAATCTTATCTCCGCCATTATAGCAAGAAAGATGCTTAGAAATGGGTGTCAAGGATATTTGGCTTGGTTAGGGACATAACAGTAGAATATAAATCTATTTTTAGATGTTCCTGTAGCTTGTGAGTTTCCTGATGTCTTTCCTGATGAATTTCCGGGTTTACCACCTCATAGAGAGATAGAATTTTGCATTGATGTGGTTCCAAACACAGCTCCTATCTCTATGCGACCTTATAGGATGGCTCCTATTGAGTTAAAAGAGTTGAAGGAGCAGTTGCAATAGTTGTTAGGTAAGGGTTTCATTATACCCGGTACTTTTTCTTAGGGTGCACCAGTGTTGTTTGTAAAGAATAATAGTACACTCAAATTATGTATTGACTACAGAGAATTGAACAAGGTGACTGTCAAGAATAAGTATTCACTTCCGAGGATAGATGATTTATTTGATCAACTTCTGGGTGCACAGTTTTTCTCTAAGATTGACTTGAGATCGAGTTATCACCAGTTGCAGATCAGAGAAGCATACATTTCTAAAATGGCATTCCATATGAGATATGACCATTATGAGTTTATTGTGATGTCTTTTGGATTGACCAATGCACCAGTAGCTTTTTTTTATGGACTTGGTAAATATGGTGTTCAGACCATTTTTAGATCAGTTTATGATAGTATTCATTAATGATATATTATTGTATTCGAAGAGCATGGAAGAACATGTGTATCATTTGAGAACAGTGTTGTAGACACTAAGGGAATATTAGCTTTATGCTAAGTTCTCTAAGTGTGATTTTTAGTTTGAAAATATGGCATACCTTGGGCATGTAATGTCTAAAGATGGTATTCAAGTAGATCCACATAAAATTGAGGCAGTATCTGAATAGCTTAGACTAACATCTGTTACGGAGATTGGAAATTTCTTAGGTTTGGTAGGGTATTATAGGAGGTTTTTTCATAATTTTTTTAGGGTTGCAGCACCTATAACCTGCCTAACTCAAATGAATGTGAAGTTTGTATGGTCAGAAGCATGTGAAAATAGCTTTTAGCTACTAAAGGAGGAGTTGACTACAACATCTGTGTTGACATTGCCTAATGGAGTAGACCAGTTTACTGTGTACTGTGATGCTTCCAGAGTTGGCCTTGGGTGTGTATTGATGCATGACGGTAAAGTAGTAGCTTATTCTTTCAGACAATTGATGAAGCACGAGCAGAACTAGGGCTGTAAACAAACAGAGCGGCTCGCGAGCTGCTCGGAGCTCAGCTCGTTAAAAGCTCGTTCGAGCTCGTTTGTTAAGTTAAACGAGCCGAGCCCAAACTCAATTATAGAGCTCGTGTGATAAACGAACAGAGCTCAAACACTTGAAAGCTCGGCTCATGAAAGTTCGCGAACAAGCTCGACAATGTGTTCATGAGCCAGCTCGTGAACAAGTTCGCAAACAGGCTCGTTTAGCTTGCTCATGAACAGGCTTGTTTAGCTTGCTCATGAATAGGCTCACGAGCAAGCTCGTTTAGCATGTTCATGAATAGGCTCGCAAACAGACTCGTTTAGCATGTTCATGAACAAGCTCGTGAACAGGCTCATTTAGCATGTTCGTGAACAAGCTCATCAACAGACTCGTTTAACATGTTAGTGAAAAGACTCAATTTAGCCTAATTGAATTAAATAATACTACATTAATATTAATTAAACATAATATGAATTAGTTTTAAGATCATTTATAT
>CATIWO010682451.1:0-21011 GCA_949673435.1 Macaranga tanarius | reverse complement strand
AAAACATTATGAGTGAGGATGAAAGTTAAGCCATAGTGTTTAGATTAATGCATGCATGTTTAAACAATTTAAAATTGAAAGAGTAAGTTGATATATTAATAGACCCAAGGAAATGCATTGCTTTGAAGAATAATTTAATTACATAGAAAATGATTTGAGAGATAATTCCTAATAATTGTTACAATTATTTTAATTGTTGTTATTTAGAATTTATTATGAATAATTATTTATATGAGTTAAAGTTAGTAGATTGAGTACTTAATTTTTATTTTAATTAATTAGATCTTTTGTTAAATTTATTTGAGCCTTAAACAAGTTTTAAATAAAATTAATTAGTGGCTAGTTCATTTAATCCTTGTGGAATACGATACTTGTACGCACTATATACTACTAATTCGATCTCGTATACTTACAAGTATTGCACTTTTAATTGTGCGTAAACATTGTGAGACAAAAGATTGTATGCATATATGAGATATTTCATCACCTATTCACAAGTGTATTAATTTGATATTTACTAATGGCACGATCAATTTTTAAGTATTTCAAAAGGATAGTACCTTGTCCTTAGCTAGCCCTCTTGGGTTTTCTAACTAAGCATTTTACCCCTCATTTTGTCTTAATTAACCTTTTCATGTTTTCTAATTAAGCCCTTTTTTTCTTCTTTTTTATTTTTTAGATATAGTATCACTTGAGATGGTCTACATTAACCAGTTTAGAGAACTCATTCCTTTTTTAATCCATTAACTTAACTGCTCCTTTCGATAACACAACCTTAACCAAGTATGGACCTTTCTAGTTTAGGTTGAACTTTTCTCTTAGATCTGGGATAGTTTATCTGGTGTGTTTCAAAATCCAGTCTCCCACTTTGATGTCTCTAGGTCTGACCATTTTATTCAATGTATTGGTGATCCGCCTCTGGTAGAGTTGGGTGCAGTGTAACACCCTCAGTCTTTCACCATTAATTAAGGTCAACTACTCATGCCTCTATTTAGCCCATTCTACTTCGGGTATCTCTACTTCCATCACAACCCTTAACAACTTTAGTTCTACTTTCACTAGTAAGACTACTTTTGATCCGTATACCAAAGAGTAAGGTGTAGTTTCTATTATAATCCTTACTGTAGTATGGCAATAAATCTGCCCAATCCTTGTGGATTTTTATTATCTTCGCAAGGATCTTTTTAATATTTTTATTTGTTAATTTAATCGTATCATTAACCTATGGTCTAGAGGGCGATAACTTATGGTCCACTTTATATCTCCCTTGTAATTTCTTGACTTCACTTTGAAACTGCACTCCATTGTTTGATACTATATGATGAGCCATTCTATATCGAAAAAATAAATTCTTATCTATGAACTTCGTGACCTAATTTGCCCCTAACTTGGAGAATGACTCAACCTCGACCCACTTGGTGAAGTAGTCTATTACCACTAGAATGTATTTGTGCCCATTTGAAGCTATTGGATGAATTTTCTTGATAATAGCTAGGCCCTAAGCTACATAAGGCTAAGGAGATGACATTGTATGTAACTCTATTAGTGACAAGTAACTAACATCCC
The DNA here is from genome assembly GCA_949673435.1 of Macaranga tanarius. Taxonomy (NCBI): domain Eukaryota; kingdom Viridiplantae; phylum Streptophyta; class Magnoliopsida; order Malpighiales; family Euphorbiaceae; genus Macaranga; species Macaranga tanarius. Next base: position 19,445 of record CATIWO010682451.1, on the reverse strand, counting down.
CATGTATTTGACATTTATGACACCTTCTCACATATCTAGTATAATCCTGAATAATGGTCATCCAAAAAATCCCATTCTCATGATTTTTCTAGCTAGTGCCCTTCCATTCATATATGGTCCACACACTCCTTTATGTACCTCTTCTACCACTTTTTGTGCCTCTTCGTCGGTCAAACACCTGAGCTGCATTCCATTCGAGGTTCTCCTATACAAGATTCCCTGATGTAAGAAGAAAATCATAGCCAATTTTTTTAGCATTGCCTTATCCATCTTGCTAGCACCATCCGAATACTCTTTATCATTTAAGTACTTTTAAATGTCGTAATACTATGGTTTTCATCCACTCTCATTTCCACAACCAATTTTTGCTTGTAGTATGGTCATTTGGACTGTATCATGATTAGAGATTTCATAGGCATTTTGGTTGGACCCTCCTGCACTAACACTAGGGAAGCCAGTGTATATACCATCTGGTTCTGACTCCTCGATAGATGAATAAACTTGCACCTTTGAAAGGATTGGGTTAATCCTTAAAGATGCTCCCTGTAATATATTAAATTAGTTTCTTTCAAGTTCCATTCTTTGGTTGTCTAGTTAATTACAAGCATTAAATCTCCTTTTATTTTAAGTTCTAAAACTCCTAAAGCCATCAAAGCTTCCATACCCAGTGCACATGCTTCATATTCCACTTCATTATTTATTACCCTAAAATTGAGCCTTTTAGTTATAAGGATTATCTCTCTTTTCGGTGTTGTGAGATTTACTTCAACTCCAACTCCAAATTAATTATCAGCTCTATTAAAATACATATGTCATCCCAGCACCTTGATGATTGAACTCATATCATTAGGAAAATCTAGTTTAACTTCTTCATCATCGTTGATCAGATTTAGGGCTAAAAACTCTGCAACTGCTCTTCCTTTTACAATCTTTTTTGTGAGATACACTATATGAAACTCCATCAAAATCACTAACTACTTGCCCAACTTGCCTATCAGAGAAGGTACTTCATAAATTTATTTCATCGGATCCATCTTTAAAACTGCTTAAATCTTATAAGACTAGAAATAATGTCTCAACTTCTTCATCATCCAGACTATGGCTAGATAGAATTTTTTAATCAGATAGTGTTTTTCCTCATATGGTATCATCTTGTTGCTCAAATAGTAGACCACGTGCTCAACTCTTTCTTCTCCCTTTAGGGCTAGCATTGCTCCTATAGCTTTTCTTTGATAGCTAAATAAAGCACTAAAGGACCACCTAGCCTTTGAGGCTTTAATATCGGAGGGTTAATCATGTATTCCTTTATCTTATCGAAAGCTATCTAACACTACTCATTCCATACTATCAGCTAACTTTTACATAACAACTTGAAAATGGGCTCACACACAACAATCAACTTTGCATTGAACCTGCTGATGAACTATATTTTGCCTAAACAACCTCTCATTTCTTTCTTTGTTTTTGGAGTTGGCATTTCCCTGATTGCTTTTATCTTGTCGGAATCAATTTCAATTCCTTTTTAACTTATCACAAATCCTAATACCTTTACGAAGGTTGCTCTAAACACAAACTTTTTTGGATTCAATCTTAAATTGTACTTCTCTACCCTCTGCATGAATTTTTCCAAGTCTTCAAAATGCCCTTCTCTTGTATTGGACTTTATTATCATATCATCCATATATACTTCTACTTTTTTATGTATCATAATATAGAACATTGATATAGTCATCCTTCTGTAGGTTGCTCCAGCATTCCTCAAACCAAAAGGCATGATTCTGTAATAGTAGATCCCTTATTATGTAATTAAAGTAGTTTTTAACTTGTCGATCAATGCCATCAACACCTAATTCTATCCAGAAAACCCATTTGTTGTACTCAATATTATGGCTAAAGCTGTATTATATATCAGGACATCAATATGAGGCAACAAAAAATCATGCTTTGGACAAGCCTTATTCAAGTCCTTATAGTCTATATATACCCTTACTTTCTTATCTTTCTTTGGTGTTGGAACCATATTTGCCAACCACGTAAGGTAATCGATTACCTCTAAAAACTTAGCTTTAATTTGCTTAGCTATGTCCTCTCACTAATTCTATCTATTCTAGTCTCATTCTTCAAAATTTCTACTTGACCGACTTATATCCTTATTTGATTGGAATGTAGTGATGTGCTATATCTCTGTTGATACCCAACATGTCATCATACATCCAAGCAAATACTTTTAACTATTTTTTTAATATTCTTTGAAATTCTCTCCTTTCTTCACGAGTAATATCTTTTGAAATATTTAAAATGCGAGGTTCAATTTTTATACCAATATTAAAGGGTTCAATGCAAATGGAATGGATGTCAAATATACTCATATATGAATCAATGCAATGCACACTACCATCAGCAAACACACTAAATATGTAGGCAAAGTTAGATTTCATTATATTAACTTTATAGTTCAGTACATTATCAAACTTAAATAGACTATAAATACAAACATCATCATCAGTAAATACATTATCAATAACAAAACTCTCTATGCTAGATTCAATAATAGCAGCAATGTCAACACATACAGTGGCTTCAATTTCCTTTTCCAAGTTCTCAATTAACTATGCAATATGTTCTTCAATGATGTCTTCTAGGATCTTAGACACTTCCTTATTAATAGCAAAATCCACCACATCAGTAAAGATCTCAAAACCAGGCTTTATAATGCCATCTTTCTCTCATTCTTCATGTTGTCCAGTATAGTTCTTAGTTGCCTTCTCTCTCATAAAGATGGTCTTCTTAGAGTCTTTATCAGCTTTGTGGTCATAATCTAAACCATGTTTGCTTGTCTGTCCAAAAAAGTTAGAGAATTCAGGAATTCTCATATATGTCTTACCTAACCTAGTTCTTGGCAGATAGTTCATCTTCTTCATCATTATGGTGACTTTGGAATCAACATAATCTTCATGTATTACGGACACTTGAAATCCAAGTGGAACCACATTTAAGCAAGCGATGATGTTATTAGTTCCAGCTAGAATGGTCACCACTTTACGATTGAGATGGAACTTGATCTTTTGATGAATAGTAGAAGGAATACCCCCCAAAAGATGGAACCAGGGGTGTCCCAAAAGCAAAGCAAAAGTAGGAGGGATGTCTAGGATAGTAAACTTAACCACATATTTAATTTCTCCTATAATGACCACAACTTTAATAATTCTCACAACTGGGTACTTAGAATTATTATAAGCCCCGAATAATCAAGTCAAAACCTTCCAGTTTAGATAAATTAACCCCTAGTTTCAGTTTCATGATGACACATAAAATGTAAACATCCATAACATTCATATCAAGCACATAATACGTAGAATATAGTCATTCATCACAACACAAGAAATAATAGAGAAATCAATTAAAGATACATGACTTTGATCAAACCTAATAAATATATTCGAAAGATAAAAAAAAATGGAAGAAAATAAATCTAATCCTAGACTAAAAGCATGCCAAATCATTCATCCATATCATGCATACAACCATATATCATCGGATTCATCATGTGAACATGGCATCGATCAAGCAAAAGTATCAAATCAAGAATTGAACAAGTAAATATACAATTGAGTTTAACAAATAAATAAATGATAAAATAAAATAAAAGTACAAAGGACCTAAAAGTGTGCATGGGTATACAAGCTACATACTATGGGAGTACAAAATGTAAAAATATAATTTTTTTGTGAAAGTAAGTGAAATATATGTTTGATGCCAAAATTAAATTTTTTTATATAAAAATTAATTAAAAGTAGAAAATGGTGCCAAAATAATATTTTTGTGATGAAAAAATAAATTCTTTTAATGCCATGAATTAAGATAAGATTTTTATGATAATGATGTCATAAAAATATGAAGTTTACAATTAAAAAAATAAACTTTAAATATGAAATTCAATTTTTAAATTCAAGAATAGGCAAAAATATTCAAAATAATAAAAAGGTGTAAACCTCATACTAGAAGAATGTCAAAAATGCAAAGAATAAAAATGTAAACTTTAACCTAAAAAAACACCTTTTTACATGAAAAGTATAATTTTTGGTAAAAATGATAAAAATATGAGAAATGATGCAAAATTTAGAATTTAGGTTAAAAAGTATAATTTTTGCATGAAAACCATAAAAATGCAACAAATAGAAGAAAAATACAACTTTTAATCTAAAAATATAATTTTGACATAAAGATATGATTTTTTATAAGAAAATGACAAAAATACAAGAAATAATGTAAAAATATAATCTTTAGCCTAAAAATGTAATTTTCTACATGAAAAAGATGATTCTTACACAAAAATAATAAAAATATAAGAAAACATGTAAAGATGCAACCTTCATCCTGAAAATGCAACTTTCACATGATGATATAATTTTTCTCATGAAAAATTATGAAAAATGCCAATAGTGATGTAAAAATACAAACTTTAGCTTAAAGGTGCAACCTTGATATGGAAAATTATGATTTTTTACACCAAAAATGATAAAATGAAATAAAAGATATAAAAAATGAGACTTTTGATTTAAAAGTACAAGCTTGACATGAAAAACACCATTTCTAAATAAAAATAGGAAAAATGTAAGAAATAGCTTAAAAATAAAAATATTAAACTAAAAATACAAAATTTTACAAAAATTACTAAAAATGCAAACTTGATATGCAAAATGTAGTTTTTATATAAAAAAATGCTAAAAAAGTTAAAAATAACATAAAAATATAATTTTTAATATAAAATATAAACTTGACATGTAAGATACAAGTTTGACATAAAAAATGATAAAAATGACATAAAAATATAATTTTAATTTAAAAATACAAACTTGACTTGTAAGATGCAAGATTTAGATAAAAAAAAATGCTAAAAAAAATATAAAAATGCAATTTTTCATTTAAATATACAAACTTGACATGCAAGATGCAAACTTTACATAAGAAATACTAAAAATACTAAAAATGACATAAAAAAAATGCAAGTCTTAATATATAAATGCAAACTTTACCTGCAAAATGCAAATTTTGATTCAAAAATGTAATAAAAGTGAGCAAAAATGGCCTTTTACACCAAAAAAAAAAAAAAAGAAAAAAAATGCAAAAAGTACCATAAAAATACAAACCTTAATCCAAAAATATGATTTTTGATATTAAAACACATGAAAATATGATCTTAAATGTTAAAAATGCAAACCTTCTAATATTCAAATATGTTGGTGACGTGAATCATGCGATTTATTAAAGCGTGCTTTGACCAAGATGAAATTGTAATTTGGTGTAAGAGAAATCTAGATCAACCCTAAAAATGAAGAAAAAGAAGTAGGTTTTGGGTCTCTAGAGTAGTAGAGTTTCTCCAGATTTTCCAAAATAATTCCTCTAAAAAATGACCCAAAAGGCTACTTATGAAGAGGGAGGTATCTCAACCAAAGGCACATGTCTTTGGTTAAAGGCACGTGTCTTTGGATACCAAAGGTGCATGATTAAAGGCTCGCACCTTTAGCCAAAGGCACATGCCTTTACATGAGCCATCCAAAGGTACGGGTCTATTTTTGGAGAAAAGTTAGTCTTTTAGGGTTTTTGGTCCCCTATAGTCCCTTTTGAGGTCTTTCAAACTTATTTTAAGTATAAAATTGGAAATTTTACTAATTTTGAAAGCTGAAATGGTCTCTTTAGAATTTATAAACAGTCTAAGCATGCTTTTAAGGTTTCAATCATTATTCTTATTCACTTTTCATCGAAAGGTTTCATCATTAGACCATATTGGGGAACCATTGAAAATTAAGTATCAATAGTTAGCTTTGGAGAAAATATTATGGAGGCAATAGTCAAGAAACATTTAATTACTTGATGGACATAGAAACATTCTTTTTTTTTTCATAGAAGAGCTTCTAAAAGATGTTGGCAAAATCACATTACTGGATTGAAGAATTCTTATGGTTAATGGTGTTATTTTGAGGATAATGTGAAGAAAATTATTATGAACTATTTTAGTTCCCTTTTTATAATGACCTCTCTTTTGAATTTGGATGATTTTTTAAGATATATTGACACTGCCTTATCAATTATTGAAGCTGATTATTAATTATGCCATTTAATAAAGAGAAAATCACATTGGCTCTTAGTCAAATGCAGCCCTTAAAGGCTCCAAGACACGATGGTATACATGTTCTTTTCTTCATTAAATTCTGGCATATTGTAGGGAATGATATTATCATTATTGTTTTATAATTTTCAACAATGGTATTATGCCTCTTTCACTTAGTCACACTTATGTTACTTTAATTCCAAAAGTTCAATCTTTGGATACTATAAAAGATTTTTGTCTAATTTCTCTTTATAATACAAATTATTAGCAAAGTTTTTGCTAATTGTCTGAAGAGTGTTTTGCTAAATTTAATTTATGAGACTCAAAGTGCTTTTATGCCTAGCAAATTAATTCATAATACTGCTTTAATTACCTTTGAAGTGTTTCATTATATGAAGATTAGACCACAAAGTGGTAATGAATGTATGGCTTTTACTTAATATGAGTAAGGCGTATGATTGAGTTAAATGGATTTTTATTGAAGCAATCATGAGAAATATGAATTTCCTTTACTATTTTATTAGGCTGATTACATCTTATATGTTGTCTGTTTCTTGTTCTTTTTTTCTAAATGGACAACCTAAGGGTTATTTGATCTCAATTAGGGGTCTTCAACAAGGTGATCCACTATCTCGATATTTATTTCTTTTAAGTGTTGAAGTTTTTCTGCTATGATAAGATTTGCTTGTCACCAAAGTCTTATTCATGGAATAAGAGTTTGTAGATATATTCCCATAATAACTCTTTTTTTTTCATACAATAGTGTTCTTTTTGCTTGGGCTTCTTTTGAGGAATATCAAGTTTTAAAAATGATAATTAAGAATTATGAATCAATGTCGAGTTAGTATCTCAATTTATAGAAATTTGAAATTTCTTTTAATAAGAATGTGGCAGATTAAGCTCACTCTTTGCTTTCTTCCAATTTAGGTATCAAAGAAGTCTCTAGTCATAAAAAATATTTAGGTTTTTCAATGGTAATTATTCACTATAAAAAAAGAGGTTTATCTTTGATAAAAGAGAGAATTGGGTGAAAATTTCTGGCTGGAGAGAGAAATTCTTCTATCAAGAGGATAAAGAAATTTTGATTGAAGCTGACATTTAAAGTATTCTTATGTATGCAATAAGTTGGTTTAGATTCCTTAAATCTTTTTATATTGAGATTTAATGTGTGGTGATGAAATTTTGGTTGGAAAATATATGTAATGACAAGAGGATTCATTGGATATCTTGGTCCAAAACATTTTCTTCTAAAATAGTTGTAAGTTTAAGTTTTTGGAATTTCAAAGCTTTCAATGTTGCACTATAAGCAAAATAAGTTTGGCATTTGATTATTGCCTCTCAATCACTTTGTGCTTAGGTTCTTAAGGCTTTGTATTTTCCAAATTTTGACATCTTTTATGCTCAATCTTAGCCTCAATTTAGTTTTACCTGAACAAGTATATGTAATGCATTTTCTGTAATCAAGGTTGGTCTTATATGGCGAGTTAGTTTCGGTTCTTCAATTTGCATTTGGAATGATTTTTGTGTTCCAAGTTTGCCTTCTAATGAATTTTGTCTCCAATTCCTCCTATTAATTAGCATAATGATGTACCAATTTCTTTACTTAACAATTCTTCTTCTCATAGTTGAAATGAAGGTATAATTAGGCATCTATTTTCACCATATAAGGCTCAGATGATTTTAAATATTTCATTGCTAATGCATTCTACTCAAGATTCCCAATTATAGTTTTCAAAAAGTAGGAAATTTTTATAATTAAGTCTGCTAATTTTATAGTTAAGTTTAAAAATTGGTTAATAGATACACTTGAAGGCAAAGCTATTCTTTAGGGTCTCCAAATTGCTTAGGGTTATGATTGTACTAACCTAATGATGGAAAGTGATTCTTTAGTTATCGTTAACATGTTGAATACTAAAGATAGATGCATTTCTTCTATTGTTCATGTGTTGCATGATATTCGTTTTTTGTTGCTCTTTGTTTCCTAGTGTTTCTTTCTAGTCTCGTGATTGTAATAAGGTTGTGCACAATTTAACTTGTTAAGCAATGTCCCAACCTCGTCCTTTTAATGTTTGTTTAGATTTAACAGTCCCTGATTGTGTTCTTTCCTATGTGCAAGAGGATATCTTGCAAGACTTTATTTCTTCTGGTTAATCTTTTAAAATTCCTTATTTCCATTAAACAAATAAAATGGGTTGATTTATTATTTTTTATTTGTATATAAGATTTTAATTTATCATAAAATAAATTACAAGTTAGAAAATAAAAAAAATAATCATGATATACTTGGTGTAACTTTGGCTACTATAAGAAATGAAATTTTATGAATAAAAATTAGAAAGAATTTTTTTCTTATTTGAATAATTATGCATTCTTATCAAATTTGTGTTTATGAAAAAAATGTATATGTAACCATACTTTTGTTAATATCTATGAGCGATTTTTATTAGTTCTGTTTTTATTTATATTTTTGTGGTTGTCACATTTGAATTATTTCTTTCGAACATTCACAACCTACATTGATTAGAAAAAATAAGTGAAACATAAGGAGTGTAAATATGAGAGAAGAGCTTCATTTAGAAATATATGATTAAAATCGTGAGGGAGTGTGTGAAGACTTTTTCTAACTTTTGTACAAATTCTAGACATGATATCAAAGATTTGAGGACAAATTTTATAAAAAAGAATTAGAGAATGATATAACTTTGGAATTATTAGAGATGCCATTTTATAAATAAAAATTAAATTATATTTTCTTTTGTTTTTTTATAAATTTTGTTGATCTTATCAAAATTTCTTGGGACAATCTAAATTTGACTTAACTTTTTTATTCTTATTCTTAGGCTCCGTTTGTTTACGGAAAATATTATATCTCTTGAAAAATATTTTCTAAAAAAAATATTTTTCAGAAAAATATAATATTTTTTTTATGTTTGGCTACAATACTAGAAAAATAGTTAAAAAGTATTTTTAGTATTTAGTTTATAATAGATTATTTCCTAAATTATAGGATATTACATATAAATGGTAACATTATTTTTTATTTTCTCTCTCTCTTTATATTTGATAAGCATTCAAGTCTTGGAAAATAACTTCCCGTTTTCAAAATGGGAAGTTGTTTTCCTATATTTTTAATTTATTTTCCTTTGACTAATAATATATTTTCCTTTGACTTATTTTATTTTGGTAACCAAACATTAGAAAATAAGGGAAAATATTTTCCGTAAACAAACGGAGCCTTAGTAAGATGAATTCATCATATGATTATGCTTATTTGCTTTCTTTTTTTTTTTTCTTTTATATGTATATGGCAGTATAGATTCTATAGATTAAATTTATCATTATGGAGGTAAATGGCAATTGAAACCCTAAGTTAACATATATTAACGGAGAAGCAGAGAGGGTTAGAGGTTTTGACTTAGACTTCTTGTCGTATTGTCATATTAAGAAGTATAATATAGAACTAGGGTTTCCAAACCTTTAAAAATATACATTATTCAATATGGGAAATGACTCAAGGATGGATTAGTATTAATAGAAAATGATAATGGTATTAAAAAGGCTATGAAGTACATTAGGACTATTTTTAGGAGTACAATAGATTCATGTTCATGCAAGTGATGAGTTTGAACTTGGTCTTGGTGAAAATGCTAGTGAGAATGTTATGAATGATCGCATTGGAACACAATCAAGTTAAATTAAAGCACAGGAAATTTTATGGAGATACTAACAACATAAATTCAAGTTTTAATGGTTGGGTTAATGCATTATTTAAGGATGGTTTGAGGGACAAGTTAGCGACATTTTAGGACAAAAGGATGGATTAGCAACTCAGGTTACAACAGGTTGCATTGAGGCTGTAATTGCATAACAGATGTTTGAAAATTAAAAAAATAGTGAGGTTGGAATTGCATAAAATATTAAGGAAGAAAATATTGAGAATAATAAGGATAATGAGGAAGAAGAGGTTAGGCAAGAAAATGCAAATGAGGATAAAGAGGGGGATGAGGAAGAATTGGAGGATGATAAAAAAGAGGAGGATGAAAATGACATAGATAAAAATGATATAGAAATTATAATGCAGAGTAGAGAAAGGTGTGATATGATATGGATGATAATAATCCACATTTTATTCTTGGCATGACATTTAGTAATGCAAAAGAGGTTAGAGACGTTATTGCTAGGTACAATGTTGCTAAAGGATATGATTTGAGATTGAAGTTAAATGAGAGATGGAGGATTAAAGCTAAGTGCAAATATTTGGGCTGCCCATTTTGTGTTGTTTGTGTCAAGGGATGGAAAAAATCATTCATTAAGTGTGAAGATATTGCAACATAAGAACAATTGTTATAGAAGTTTTAAGAATTCATTAGCAACAAGTTTCTTAGTAAATCAGTTTAAAGAAAAAATTTACAACAATTCTCAAACTAAAGTGACTGAGTTAGTGAAAGATGCTAAAACAAATATAAGGTTGAAGTTTCTATACCTACTGATTTGCCCTTAAAAGCACCATAACTTCAATGGAACAATGCACCTTACTTAACACTGAGGAATTAGAAAAATAGAGGCAAATACTTATTGGCAAAGTTCAAAAGGAAATTAAAATCTGCAAATATCAATTAGAAGTGTCATAAATGTACATTTTCTTAGACAAATAGCTCTCATAGGAATTATATGCTATTTTGCTATGAATCTAGTTCCTCAGGAACTACATGCCTAAAATGACTTAAACATGATATAATTTTGATCGCTAAGTTGCTACAATTATATGATTTGCAACTGAGGTAGGATAAGTGATTTTAATTACTTAATTATTATGATTAGGTGATTTTGTAATTATTTTGACAAATTGTTATTCTCTCAAATGTTAATTAATTAAGCAGCTATTGAATACTATTCCTTTTTCTTTATATCTACAAATGCATATATCTATAAAATGTTGTCTAAATAGGAAGATAAATAAATTTGCAAATAAGAATGTAGATTTATCAAACATTCCATAATTTTTATTACAACATTGAGCTAGCACGTAACTTTATCAAAGCAATTTGCCACCAGTTAGCACATAACTTCATAATAGCATATAGCATTACAACATTTATCTTAATTATGGCATAGAGCATATCATTAACCCAACATTATATCATGAACTCCATGTATAAAAAAAATCCAAGACACCACAATGATAACTTTTGTTTTTTTAACTGCTTCCTAATTTCATCTAATTTAAACATATTGTCTTCATGCATTCTTGTGAGATTTTTATTTTCTTCCCCTAATACTATCTCCAATAATCTTTTGATCTCTTTATTTTCCTTTTTCAATAATTTTTTCTCAATATTTAACCTGTTAATTACATCTTTGGCTTTTGTAGACATCTCTCCATCAAACCATCATCACAACCACTTCTAGGATCTCTTCCATTAGAAGGCTACAAATACAAAAGTATTTTAGACATATTGTGAGGTTGCATCAGGAACAAATTATGTAATATAATGAGAGAAAAAAACTTACATTGAAATTTGGACAGCCATAAAATCTCTTACTAGGGTTATAATCTATATATGAAGTCCACATAACCTCTCAAGCACCACAGCCATATATGTTTAGCCCTCGTTGAAGTTGTAGTGTAGGTTTTCTTGAAAATACAAATGATATTATCGATGATGATGATGATGATGGCATCTCTAATTGTGGAACTTTGTCTTCTAAAATTTATATGACAATGTTATCATTAAAGCATTTAAAAATGGTTATTGGTGATCAATTGAAAATTCTCATACTTTAGATTAAAGATTGAAAATGAAAAAGGATGTTTTAGGATTGAAAATGGCTAATTTTTTGATTTGGAAATTAATTTGTATGCCCAACATTCGACTGAGAGTAAGAGTGGACCACATGTAGCTGCAACAATCAGCAAAGAAAAGGGTCCCATATCGCCACATTATCCTAAGTTAACATACATTTGGCCTTGATTTAAAAGAAGGGCCAACTTGTTCTAAATTTGAAAAAAGGACTTTTACAAAAATAACTAAAAAGTCAAGAATTTCTTAAAAAATACGGTTGACTTTTTTTCTTTCAAATATACGGTTTTAATAAATTTTTTTCAAAAATATGGTATTTCTAAATATAGAAATAAGTACAAAAAAGTACCATGTGGTTTAGCGCTTTTTTACTTTTGGCTTTATGATTTTTCTGTGACACTTCAGTACCTTGTAATATCTACCGTTAGCAAATTTGAGTCAAACTCACTAACACTGTTAATTGTGATGATGTGGATGTTGACATCAATAGCCACATTAGCATCCACTTCAGCACGTAGTGTCCATGTCGTCATTCACGTTGGCATCCATGTTAGCATGTTGGCATCCACGTTAGAGCGTCAACATCTACATCAATGTTCATGTCATCAAAATTAACGATATTAGTGAGTTTGCCTTAAATTTGCTAGCGGCAAATATCACGAGGTACTGAAGTATAACAAAAAAAATCAGAGGGCCAAAAATGAAATAGCGCTAAACCACATGGTACTTTTTTGTACTTATCCCTTAAATATAACAACAAGAAATACAAATCCCAACTAAAAAATTAAATACAAAATAATTATTAGTTACCTATTTTATCCACACTCATCGCTACTTCTCCTTTCACACGCTATCATTTCTTAAATGTTTCTATTTTAAATTTACTTTGGATTAGATTGTTTAATTAAGTATTATTTTAAAAATTTGAGATTTTTTAATTACATTTACTTGAATATAATGGGTGTAAAGACAAATCAAATTAAAATTATGAGTTTTTTTTAATGGTTAATGATAATTGCTAAACTTATTAATTATCACTTGATATATTTTATACATTACAGTAAGAGTAATTAGAAAAATGAATGAAGAGCACAAAACAACCCAAAAAACAAGTTGAGAATAAACTAGAAAACAACCTCAAATTATATTAAAAACAACATAAAAAAACAACCTCAAAAACAACCAAAATTAACCCAAAACAATAAAAAAAATAGTCCAAAAAAATGAAAACTAACCCCAAAAATAATCTAAAAAACAACCTAAAACAACCCAAAAAATGACTCCTTAAACAATCTCAAACAACCTAAAAAACAACTCAAAGCAACCCAAAACAATAACCCTGAAAACAACCTCTCGAACTCAAAAAAAATAAAAAACAACCAAAACAACAAAAAAAATTCCAAAAATAACCTCAAAAACAACCATATAAACAACCAATTTCCAACACATCTAAAAGCAACCAATAACAACCAAAAACAACCTCATCAACAACTCATTATATACAAAAAATTCTTTTCATTATAAAAAAAATAAAATTAATTTCTATCCATATATTCATCCCTCCCTTATATAGTAACTAAATGTTTATAATCTAGAAATAAAAATTCATCAATTGTCAAAAATCTATCAATAGCCATAACACCAGAAAACACAAATTTAAAAATAAAATCAGAAAAAATACAATCCAAGAATTACCTAAGTGCCAATAATAAAAAAAATTGACACCCACTCATCAAATCAATAAGAAACTATCAATTAGCAAAAATTTATCAACACCCATAACACCATAAATACAAATACAAACATAAAATCAGAAAAAGAAGAAGAAAAAAAAAACATCACAGTCGTTTGAGCTTTCTTTGTTGTTGTAAATCCATTGTTAGTAGGTTTATTTTATAGATTGGTTTGAGAGAAGGATAAGAAGAAATGGATTTGAGAGAAATAGTGAAAAAAATGAAGAGAGAAAGAAGAGAAAGCCAACGATGAGAAAGTAAATAACATAAAAAGAAGAAAAAAATGAAGGAAGAGTCTATATTTTAAAAAACACGTGCTGTTAGGGTTGAATAAAAAAAAATCACAATATTTTTGAAGTATTTTATTTTGACTTAGATATTTGTATAATTTTACCCAAATAAAAGTCCATATTATGTCAAAAAAAAAGGAGTCCAATGTTGACTCTAGGGTATAGTTGAGGGTTGAATTTGACCCTTTGACTAATTTTTTTCTTTTAAAAAGAATTTTTTTTAAGAACCTATTAGTAAAAATGAACTAATCAAATTTCAGTCATTTCTATTAGATTATTAAAAAAAATTAATTTTATTTAAATAATATAAAATTTTAAGGTTTTAAAATGTATTTTACGAAAAAATTAATGACCGATATTTTTGTTGGAATAACATTTTTAATTTATGATAAAATGACATTATAAGAAAATATTTATCTAAATTTTTTATTTTTTTTCTTTAGATATCCATTTCAATAGTTTTTTTGTTTAATTTTTTAGATTTAAAAAACATTGCAACAAAGGTCGAGTTTCATGCATATATGATCGTTTATATACAAAAATAAAATTTTATTTTAGTTGCAAATATGTTTTTGGCATTTAGATATTGTTTAGCTACTTGGCTTGTATCATCTTGGGTTATGCTAGAGAACAAAAATTAAAAATTCTCTATTACATAATCACAAATAAATTTTAGTTATTTCTTTTGTTTATATGTTTGTATATGTGTAAATATGAGTGTGATAAAAAACTTATAGTTAAGGGTGAGCAAAACTGAACCAAGACTAATTCAGTTCGGTTTGATTTTTAATTTTGCAAAATAATAAAATTCAATTCAAACCAAACTAAATTGAATAGACCAAACTAGACTAAAATATATGTAAATATTATTGATTATATGAAAAATTCTCTTGTAGTAAAGTGGTGAGGATCCAAATCTTGGGTTTAGCACTTTTATTTTAGTGATTTCCAATGCTTTGCTTATAATTTTTTTTAAAAGGATGATGTTGCTAGGGATTGAACCTAGGTCTCTAGATGTCAATGCCAAGGCGGATTATCACCAAACCGCAGTTGCTCTTTGAAGGTTGCTTCTATTTTTTAACTTTTTGATATATTTTTTATTAATCGAAAATCAAACTAAAATACTTCAATTTTGATTCAGTGTTAGTTCCTGGTTAACATTTGGTTTGGTTTGAATAAAATACTCACCCCTATTTATAGTTACAAAATGAGTCTTATGGGAGAGAGGATGATGTCTATTTATAGCCTCCCTTAAGCTAAGTCATTAGTTTAAATAAGTTGGGTTTAAATTAATTAAATCAACATGTGTCCTCTTTTATTCATTATTCACTTTTTTACATCTCTATTTCCCTTGATACTTGGACTTCACTAACCTTAAAGTAGATCGCTCTTTACACTCAAACTCACCAAGTCCATGTCAACTCTCCTTTTATACAAATCAACTCTCTAATCCAACCTTTATAACATTTCCAATTGATAACTTCTAAATTGTTACAATTAAGTATAAATCCTTTACCATTTTTTAATCTTTTAATTTTTCTTGAAATAAATTTCACATCCTTATTTTTCACTAATATTAATCATTTTGAGTGATGATAAAATTTGCTAATTCTCGCTACTCCATCAAATATTATATACGGTACTATATTATGCTTCAATTAGCCTAAATGTAGCAAACATAATACATTTAAATGTATAAAATATTACACTATGCCTATGCCAATAACTAAAGTGGAGAATACTTGACAACTTACGGGATAGTTTTTTACAAGCTTATAAACTCAATTTTTTTTTATTTAAGCTAAAGAAAAAGAGCTTTGCATTAAATAATAAACCAGTTATAATAACTACCAAAACTATAATCAACTACATCTACATCTATCGAACACTCAATTAGCTTTTTAATTGTTAGTATAATTTAACGAAATAAACACTCTAATATTAGCATAAATATTATCAAGGAAAATCTATTTCCGTTAGAATAAAATCACATTTCTTTCCTTCCATATTTGATACGTAGTTTCTTGTAGAATCATTCTTCTTACTTTACATAGAAAAGATTTACCATTAGTTTTCTTAAGAAAACAACTCACTTCTTTATACCAGCAAAGTGGATGTTTGAGAATACCATAAGCTCTTAAAACTCTAATTCAAATAGCTCTTGAAAAAGGGTAATAAAAAAATAAATGAGAAAATGTCTCACTCTGTTTACAATATAAAACACATATATCAAAATCACATATCTTCCACCCATATAATCTATCTCTTATTTGAAGTCTTCCTAATAATACTAGCTATAAAATAAAAGAATATCTAGGAATATAATAGGTTATTATAAAAGTTTATATCAATGAACTGTAGCTTGATAATCTATTATTACTTTCCAAGTACTAGAAACATTGAAATCCCTAAAAGGATGAGGGAACCATTTAACAATATTAGTTTTGTTTCCATCAAGAATATAATTGTTCTTGATGAACTCCTAAGCCTGAAGAGTACTATCATTTATAGAATCCCATAATTCCCAACCTCTATTTCTCCACACATTACATATTTTTACATCCCTTTTAACATCAAAATCAATAATTTTTACATGAGAAATCTTTTTAATAAGAGTCATACCTATGGGTGTGCATCGGTCGGGTTTAGGCGGATCAGGAATTTAGGGAGTGAAACTGATCGGATATTTATAGTTAATGATATCAACCAAACCACACCAAAGATAAAGAAAAAATTGACGTGTCGAATTTTTAAAATACAAGTTTAATCGGGTCGGTTGGTCGGTTTGGGCCTTTTGGATTAAGCGTTTATTGTGTTGGGCTTATACCAAATGAAATTTAAAACTTAATTAAATTTTGATCATCTTTAATATAATGGGCCAATATAATTCAAAATACATGTAATTTAGGCTAAAAAAATCCTAAAAAACCTAAGACTGAAGCCATATATACATAAATACATTTACTATACATTTACAAAATAATTAAAATATGCACTTAATTACAAATTTGTAAACTATGCAATATGCAAAATAATAGAAGTGTTGTAAAAAATATCTCCAACATAAATGATCATAAGTTGATAGCTTCTATAAGCATTGTAAAAAAACTTGCTTAGTACCACAAAAAATTAAGACTCAACAACAAAAAGAATCAATTAAATTCAAAAATCTTGCAAAGAGAAATTGTACAAGTAAGTATATATTTTAAAGTAAGGCATCAAATATAAGAATACAAATAATATATGCAAAAGAATCCTGAATTTAAGGCCCATATTACATGTATTAGTCA
Source organism: Macaranga tanarius (assembly GCA_949673435.1). Lineage (NCBI taxonomy): Eukaryota > Viridiplantae > Streptophyta > Magnoliopsida > Malpighiales > Euphorbiaceae > Macaranga > Macaranga tanarius. The sequence continues at coordinate 2,219 of CATIWO010682451.1, read as the reverse complement.
TCATATGAATATAATGCCATATTTTTAACAGTAAATTGATAACTTTACTACCAAAGAAACTTAAGCAATTAAGCATTAATTATTTGATTGAGAATTGAAGAAGTGGAAGCAAACAAACATTATCATTGCCTCAAACTCAAAATTTATATGAAAAAGACAAAATAATCTAACTTACAAAACATAATATATAAGAATAGGATCATCCTCATTGCCTCATTGGCCACTGCCTCATTTTGTTAGTCATAAAATATAAAAGCAAATGAAATGGCTTGCATGTGTTTATAAGTAAAAACTATAAATAGAAATCATCAGTATTTACAAGATTGATAGCATCAGAAGCAGCGACATAAAAGAAGATAGTTAAAACTTAGAAGAAGATACTTAAAATAAGAGGCTTAGAAATCTAGCTTTCAACTCAGTTTAGAGAACATGACCATACCCAACAACAACAATGAACTGTTACTAAGGAAGTTAAAGCAAGTGTTCCTGTTTTGGTCAAAAATAGTGAAAGCTTCATAATATCCTTTAAAAAAAATATTGGAAGTGACTGTGGATTCATTAACAATAACTTTTTAAACTAGTTGGTCATAAATACTTATATTACAGCAAATAAATAAGTACATAAGTAGGCAGTACAAGGTCATAGATTCACAATATATAAACACAAGCAAATATGAAATAAAAAGACACGCTCAAAGTAAATTTACTAAAATTTTTAGCAAAAAATGCTAACAAACACTAGGATGCAATTATTATTGATTATAAAGGACCAATGCCCAGTTGAGGTAGCTCTACAAATAATGGAAGAGGAGAATAAAGTACAAATTAGAAGGTACCATCCCAAAAATATACCCAGTAAATGAAAAAAAATAAAAATGCATAAAGAAATAGAACTGACATTTTTTAAAATTTTCAAGCTCATCAAGTTCCTCTTCAATTAAAATTGGATTGGATGTTAATCTCAGCCAATCCTATATGCAAATGAGGGCTTCTATAATCTTAGGAGTTAAAGAACTCCATAACATATCAAGCACTTTTTCTCTAGTACTAAAAGCTGATTCAGAATCCACAATAGAGATTAGAACTGCTAGGACATTTGTAGCTAATCGAGAGAGGATTGAAAATCTTTAAGAATTCAGTTTTCACCATCTCAAGACATCAAAAGAACCCTCTTCCTTAATAATTGCGTGATGTGTACTAATCTGCAAGCGTACAGAATCGTATCAAGTAATTAATAAAGATATCATCCCACAGAGATTTGAGGTTGAATACTGCAGTACTCACAATGTTTGATTGTTTAGACAACGAAATAGAGTTTAGAATTTCAAAGAAACTAAATTAAGAAAGGTAAAAACACAAATTTAATGCAAATTTTAAAAGCTAGGGTTCCTTATTCTCAATTGATCATTTCAAAGGATTGATTACACAACTAGGTCTACACTAGTTTTAATTCATTTTGAAGGGATATTAGAAACTACAAATTTTTCTCTCAGATAAACCTATAATTAATTGGAGATTAATCAACACTAAGTTAACCGGCTCTCACCAACCTAATGCCTTTTAATTCTAATTTTAAACACAACCTTTAATCAATATTAATCCACTTAACTGTCTCTCAACTAGCTAAGCAATCAATAGGTCATTTTCATATCCTACAAAACATATCTCTCGATTAAGCCTATAGTGTCAATTCAATTCTAGGTTGATCAGTCCTAAAATAACATTAAGCACAACAACAACCAATGAATTAAATCTAGCAACCTAACATAATCATAACAAGCACATGGTCAATTCAAAATAAGAACCCTAGAAAAGATCTAGCTACTCATATTAAAGAGAAAAGAAAACAATTTTGAATATAATTAAATAAATAAAAGAGTGATACAAGAAAAACCCCTTTTCAATAATGTCAAGAAGCCTTGCTCTTCTAACTTTAAGCCAAGTATCACTTCTACTATGAACTAAACAAATGAAAATGTATTCTGAAATAGAAGCTAAAGAAAAATGGGAACAACCCAAAAACAAGAACTAGAGTAGAATCCAAAAACAAGAACAACCACTAAATGAACATGAAATGGTCCTATTTATAGACCTAAAGACCTAGTGAGAAAGGTAATCTAACCCCTTTCAAACTCTATATAATAAAAAATTAAAAGATAAGTCCCTTGCTATCTAATCTTCAGCTGAAAATTATCATCTTGTGGGCTGCCACATAAGTC
>CATIWO010682413.1:0-10448 GCA_949673435.1 Macaranga tanarius | reverse complement strand
AATCTGCAACTGTCAAACATGGGGCTTAAGGGTCAGTTCCCTCAAGGACTTGAAAATTGCACAACCATAACAGGCCTTGACCTTTCAAATAACGAGCTTCAAGGACCAATTCCATCTGATATCTCAACAAGGCTCAAATTTACTGACGAAGCTCTCTTCTTCCTCTTCCAAAAATCTCTACAAATTTTACACATACATACAGATATATACACACTTTCACCTTCCACCAATCACAAAATGCCAATTGCCCCACCTCTAAAGTCTTTTAAAATGATTACATATTAAGTGATATTTATCACTTAAAAATAATACAATAATAACAATAATAGTATAATTAAATATACCCAATTATCCTCACAAATAACCAACTAACTCCTTAATGAAATAAGCATGTTGCACAATACCCTCTTAACTTTCTATTGCTACAACTAACTCCAAACTTTCTTTCAAATTTAATCCCTCTCCATAATTACATGCTCAAGTTCAACTTATACTAGTTCTACTATCACATGTGTAATAAATATAATACATACGCCATGATTACGTATGTTGGAGGGGCGGGTGTTACACACGCTCCCATGTAAACCCATAACCCTCCAAGAAAAGATCAATTAAATCACAATCTGCAAGGACTTCCCGAAACCCCCTCATTAGTTAATGATTTCTTTAAATAAAAAAATGCAATGAAACTTGAAATGTGGTGGATCTATTTTGGCTATGTTTTATACTTTGTAAAACAGAGGCAAATGGAGATATTTGAATTAGATGTTCATAGGTTGTTTTTTTTTTTTTTTGCTAGTATTTTTTTGAATGTTTCGAATTATTTTTTTTATAACTCTATTTTTCATTTTTTTCTTTCTTTAAATATTACAAAAATTTGAGTAGATGAGTTAGTTAAAATTTTTAAAAGTAAAATTTTTATTTCTTATATTTTTTTGTTATTTTCTAGTATTTTTTGGTTGTTGCGATTTTTTTTAATAACTCTATATTTCATTATTTTATTTCTTTAAATATTACAAAAATTTGAGTAGGTGAGTTAGTTAAAATTTTTAAAAGTAAAATATATGTGTTAGAGATTATCTTATATTTAGTTTATTTAGAGGTATTAGAGATAATGTGTTATTAAGATTTGTGGATAAGATAGATAAGTGGTTGTTGTTTTACATTTGTATTCTTAATTTCATATTTGTATTTGCCTCTCATATGCTTACTGTTATATTTGGAGAACACTGTATTTTTGAAAAAAAATTTCACGCACACCATATTTTTGAAATAATTTTTCATGAAAAAGTCAATTTTGAAAAGAAAAAATGTCAACCGTATTTTTGAAAATTTTTTTCGTTTTTGGTTTATTTTTATAAAAATTTCAAAAAAAAAATACTTCCAATATTCTGTTGTTGTTTATTTAGTTTTAGGTTTCACCGAGACGATGTTGTGGAATTTGAACAATCAGTGAGAATTCTAATATTCACTATAGTTTCCAACATTCCTATTAGTGAATAATTTTTGTTTAAAAACCCTAGTGACCACAACAAAAAATCTGAGATTAAAATGGACCAACATTACAATAAAATAAAATAAGAGAGCAACTAAGTTATATGATGAGATGTAACAATTATTATGTGTTTAGTGTATATTTTGTTATGTTAAGTAGTTAATTTGTGTTAATTTTGGGTTTAAATATGTTAATTTATATTATAGATAGGTTGTTTATGCGTATTTTACTTTTGTAGGTATCTATAACTCATTTTGAGTCTTTAATCAAGGTTTAATGTGGATAAAGTAAGGATTCAGAGGGTTTGAAGTTGAATTTTGGAAGAATTATCGACACAGACAAGGACACGGCTATGTGCCTAGTCGTGTAGTAATCTCGACAAAAAAAGGCCCCTGAACAAGGCTGAAGACAAAACCATGTGCTGGACCATGTAGTTTACTGGGAGAATTTGATACTCTAAACACGAGTTGAGACACGCTCGTGTACCTCACTGCCATATTTTTATACTCTATACATGGCTTGAGACATGGCTGTGTGATGATCCAGATGTTGAATGTAAATAAGACACATCCGTGTAGCGTTTGGACATGGCCGTGTACGCATAAGAGTCAAGATAAAATTGACTTCTTTGGATGCTTATCGAGGAGGAATTTATTTGATAAAAACTCTACAAGTATACACAATCGACAAGTAGTAATAAAGATATCATCCCACAGAGATTTCAATCTATCCACCTATCAATCTCTCTCTAATTATTCAAGCTCACAAATATGATAATTAATTTAACTATAACTAATAAAACTTTAATGAAAATATAAACCCTAATTTTGAAATCAATTAACCAAATCTAAAATAACCATTAGAAAATTAATTCACCCCACACTCATTAGTCAATTCTCTTCCCTTAATCCAATTATTCATGCAAATCCCAAGTTATCTAATGTTGCAATTACCTTTTTTAAGGCTAATTAACATGCTTTGTAATTTTTAATTAAGACTAAGCAACCCAATTCTTATTGCAATTACAAACTTTAATTAATCAAATCACAAAGTTTAATATCAACTTTTAAAGAATTAAATCAATTCAATTTATCTCTAACACTGAATCAACTCAATTTATATTTATAGTTCCATCAAAACTATCATTTCTCAATGCATAATCTCAATTATTATCATGTTAATATTGGTCAAATACAAACAAGTATTAATTTTTATAAACACAATTTTGCATGAATAAAGAATCTATTGGAAAAGAAAAATTAACTAATTCATATTCAGATCCTTAATCCCCTAATGAATAAAAACTCAGCCTAACATATTTAAACTAAACTCTAAAAATAAGTAAAAAAAATCCACAACCAATTACAAAAATTAAGAAGAAGAAAAGAAATTCAATCTCTTGAAATCTCGAATCTTCGATCTCCAATCTTTATCCTCGATAATGCCTTCAAAAGGTTCTATTTTTTCTCTCTCAAAAGTCCATTTGATATGAGATCTCTTATTCCTTTTATAGTCTTCCTCTAATTTCCCTCAAATAAGCATCCAAAGAAGTCAATTTAATCCTGACTCTTTTGCATACACAACCATGTTCAATTTATACATGCCCGTGTCTCTTTCATATTCAATATTTGGATACTTATACGGCCATGTCTCGAACCGTATCTCAAATATGCAAATATGGCAGTGAAGTACACGGCCTGACATACGGGCGTGTCCCGACCCATGTTCAGGGTATCAAAATTATCCAGAAGACTACACAGCCTAGCACATGGCCGTGTCCTTACCTGTGTCGATAATATCTTTAAAAATTAACTTCTAATGCTCTAAATCTTTAATTAATCCATATCAAACCTTGATTAATGACCTATAAAAGTAAAATAAGCATAAATAACCTATCTAAACATAAATTAACACATTTAAATTCAAAATTAATACAAATTATCTACCTAAAACATAACAAAATATATACTAATCAGAATTGAAGGAAAACTATAAAAGGATAAAGATAACTCATATTAGAGAGACTTTTGATAGAAAATGGAGAAACTATTAGGGCATTATCGAGGATCAAGATTGGAGATCAAAGATTCGAGAGTTCAAGAAATTGAATTTCTTTTCTTCTTCTTAATTTCTTGTAATTGGTGATGGGTTTCTTTTACTTATTTTTAGAGTTTAATTTAAGTATGTTAGACTAGGTTTTTATTCATTAGGGATTAAGGATCTGAACATAAGTTAGTTAAATTTTCCTTTCTAATAAATTCTTTATTCATGCAAATTGTATTTATTGAGCTTAATGCATGTTTATGCCTCATCAACATTAACATGATTATGATTAAAATTATGTATTGAGAGATGATAATTTTAATGTAACTATAAACATAAGTTGAGTTGATTCATAGTTAGAGATAAATTGAATTGATTTAATTCCATAAGAGTTGAGATTATTAATTAGGGTTTGCGATTGCAATGAGAATTGAGTTACTTAATCTTAATTAAGGGTTATAAAGTAGGTTAATTGGCTTTGAAAAAAGTTAATTACAGTATAAGATGACTCAAAATTTGCATGGATAATTGAATTAAGGAAGGGGAATTAACTAACGAGTGTGAGATGAATTAATCTTCTAATGGTTGGTTATAAATTGGTTCATTGATTTCAAAATTAGGGTTTTCATTTTCATTTTAGTTTAAGTAGACATAGTTAATTAATTCATTTAATTCATGAGCTTTAAATAATTAGGGAGAAATTGGTAGGTGGATAGATCGTAATCTCTGTGGGACGATATCTTATTTACTACTTGTTGATTCTGTATACTTGCGGAGAATTTAGCAAATAAGTTTTTAGCGCCGTTGCCGAAGATTGTCGATCTAACATCATAATTGATTGTATCTCTTTTGGATTAATGTATTTATTTTCTTTTATTTTACTTTATTTTGTTTTGATTGAAGGTATATGTATAATACCCGACGATCAAGGAAAGCGAAACTCTCATACGTTATGGAGCTTACCAAATTCGAAAAGTCGAATCGAAAGCAAAGAAAGAAAAAAGCAAGCATAATAGCTGAGGATGGGAATGATGCACAAGCTGACAATAAAATCCTGTTGGACACGTTCATGCCAGGATGAGGAGGAACGCAACGCAACATAGCTAGGCCGGGCATTAATGCAAATAATTTTGAGATTAAGCCGGCTTTGTTACAAATGCTTTAGTCAACGGTTCAATTTTATGGAATGACTAACGAAGATCCAAACGAACATATTGCAGATTTTTTGGAGATTTGTGACACATTCAAATCCAATGGAGTGACTGATGATGCATTGAAATTGCGTTTGTTTCCTTTCACGTTGAAGGATAAGGCGAAGAAGTGGTTGAAATCGCAGCCACCTGGTTCTTTTACCACATGGGATGATTTAGCTAAGGCGTTTCTTGCTAAATATTTCTTTCGCTAACTGTGAAGGCACTAATTACATCATAGCCACAGTTTTCCAAATTAAAATTAACTTCTATATCCACTAACTTTGTAGGCATGTCAATTTCTCCATATAGATTATCTATTTAAGAAAAGTCTGCACTGAGAAGTTTTCTCTAAAAATGTGAAACGAGACAAGATAATGTGCTATGCATATACAACAGAATGGCAACTAGGGCTGAGCAAAAATCAACCGGAACCGAACCGACTAGGTTCGGTTCGGTTTCGGTTTTCAAAATTGAAAACCGACTGGTTCGGTTCGGTTTCGATTTTTAAATTTGAAAACCAAAAATAACCGAACCGACCGACCCATTAATATATTTATTATAAAAATATTAAATAAAATATATTAATTAGATAAAATTATATATAAATATTAAAATTATAAATAAAAAATATTTTTCAGTTATATAATTAAAGAATAAGCTTAAAAAATTATAAAATTATAAAAAAAAATAAAAAATTTATTTAAAAAATAAAATCGGTTAATCGACCCAACCGAACCGATTCGGTTCGGTTCAATTCGGTTTTTTCCTGATTCGGTTCGGTTTCAGTCAGAATTTTTCCTTGGTCAGTTTGGGTCGGTTTTGGTGGTTCTTTGACCGAACCGACCGAAACCGACCGATGCACACCCTTAATGGCAACTACCTCTCATAGAGGCTCAGAAAGCAATGCATTTTACATTCAAATATACACTAGCTTCTACAAAAGCCAGTTGCACAAAATGTATAGCAGTAATAGCAGATATGGGAGTTTTTACTATTTTATCATTCAATTTATATTAAAAAGTCATTTGTATTAAATATATTTTTGTTTTATTCATAAAATAATTAACATTATCAGTTTATTATTTGTAATGTTATTTTTGAAAAATAATTAACTTGCTCATATTATTATTTTTTAATTTATTTAATATTTTGTATTTTATAATTTTATAATAAAATATTATAAAATCTTTTACTCCCTGTGCAAAGCATGGGTTGATGACTAGTTAAAGCTGATATAAAATAGAGTTGTTTAGTATCATAATAGCTATCAACTACTAATTTAAAAGTTTAACTAAACATTTTTATTGAAGCTAATGAGAAGTGATCTTTCTAACAACTATGTGAAAACACTCTTACATATATATCTCAATGCCCACCTATCAATTCTTAAAACAAATTATATTATAACTAAAAAAAATTATGATAATAAAATTAAAAATAATTTTTTATAATAATTTTTAATTTATTTAGTTGTTATTTTATTAAATTTATTTATGTAATTATTTTATTTTGTTGGATTCATTACTAGTATATATTTAAAATGTAATTTTATGCTTTAAACTAATATGCAGTCAATTGCCCCCAAATAGACCTCAAGTGGCAAGAGCCTTTGTCCTCATGAAGGAGAAGTCTTGGGTTCAATTCCTCTCCCTCACACTAGGCATGTGAGATCTCACTTTAGTGGTGGCTCAAAAAAATAGTTTTCAAAATATACTAACTTCTAACAACTAACTGCTAACTGCCTCCCTTTCCGTCCCGATGATACTGGATCCCACATCAAGTTTTAAAATATTCACAATGTCCAAAAAATAAAATTGCCCCCAAAGTCTTGGGTAAACGCCCCCACATATTTGACTTGAAAAAATCACTTTACTTGCACGACTCTATGGATTGTATCATTATTTACTATTGTTATTAACTTATTATTATTATTAATTTTTTGAACTTTGAGAAAAGAATTTCATCATCAACGGAAAAAACAAAATTACAAATTTAAATAAAATTCACTATTACACTATTTTATTATTTTCATATATAATAATTATAAAAATTTGAATATATAATATTTTACACCTAATGACTAAATCTATAATATATATTTAATGTATTTTATATTTAATTAATAAAATATAATATGTATATATTTAAGTCAAAGATCAAGTTAGTCTGTTTTTAATGGTGATATCGCATTATTTGATTGGGCACAACACGTGGATTAGGCTAATTGGTTTATTGAGACAATAGCACCCCCACCTTATAAGATTTGGTCTCACATATCTTTGTCCATTTTTCTTGTTCGACGGGCCTTTGTCCGATATTTTTAAAGAAATGTTTACAATAATTAATAAATGCGAAAACAAGTGGCACTAAATTATTGGAGTCTAAGATTCTGCATTCAAATCTCTTTTTAATTATTATTATTTTATATTTTCCTAAATCTAATAATGCTAAGTGAGGTAGAGGCAAAATCAACATTTTCATGACATGCATCGGTCGGTGATGTATATTTAATTGCCATCTTATTTTAAAATGTTAATTGAAAAGTTTAGTACAAGTATCTATTTTTTGAAAGTAATATTATTTAATTTAATATTTTTTACCACTTCTCTATATTATCTGACTTAAATAATATTATTTTAAAATGTTTACTCATTAAATAGTAGACTACATTTTATAAAATACTTTTTCAATAATTATAACAAATTAAAAAATGAAATAATAATAAAAACATAAAATATTAGTAGAAATATATTAAGTTGAGCATTATTTTTATTTTTTAATTAGATTAAAAAGTCATCTTTCTTTTTTTTTTTCTTTTGACCAATGATTAAAAAGTCATATTTAATGACTTCATAAAAATTGTAATTATAAATCGACAACTCAGCATATGATTCCACCCTTATCCATAAATTTATTGCACATAAGTCACCATATCATCAATGCAAAAAATATCAAGAGAAAAAAAAAATTACACATTATCTTTTTTAGTTGTAGAATAAAATAATTAAACAAAAATGTTTACAAATTTCTCCTTAAAAAATCTTTTAATAACTCTAGATATACTTCAAAATAAGATAATGGAAAATTACATTATTTCATTATGTGTATTATAATTTTAGCGTAAAAATTAATAGCAATAGAAATTATTCTCACTTTTTTTTTTTTTGAACGAATTCTCACTTGGATAATGTCCCTAATTCAAATTGTAAAATTAGTGTTTTATATAAAAAAAAACTAATATAAAACATTATTTTATTTCATTGTTAAATTTATAACAAATAATATATCAACATTTTTTGCATTTGTAATTTGAAACATAGAAAGTCACGCCATTGACCCAGTGTTTTGTGTGTTTTGTTAATTCAAAAAAAACAAAAGTCACGCCAGTTGCGTTTATAAAAAGGAAGAAGAACCAAACAGCCGTTCCCGGTTTCCCTGAAACAACAAAAATTCACACACACTCCCAAAATCCTCGCATTTTTTAGCAATCAAAGAGAAAAAAAAAAAAGCAGTTACCAATGGGAGCAGCACCGGCAGCTGCAGGAGCGGAGAAGATCTGGAACGTTACGGAGATGGCAGAACAAGAAGAATCTAGTAAAAATAACGGCAACTGCATCAGTCCCTCAGATATTAAATCTTCCTCACTTACCATCGCTACCTCTTTTTCGCTCCCTGTTATGGTTCCTCGCGTCATGTTCGCTCCTCTCTTTTTTTTTTCTTTCTTGTTTGCTGTTTGGTTGCCTAGAAAATGCGCATTTCACTTATCTATTTATTGATTATTGGATTTTATTGTGTTTTAAACAGAGAGTTGTGCAAGGATCTGTTCAAGAACTGGTCAAAATTAGACGATTCTCGTTTCTCTGTAGAGACGGTTTCCGGCGGCATAACGAATCTACGTGCGTATTTTTATTGTGATTTTTTTTAAATTTAATTATATGTTTCCTATTTGCAGGAATTTGTTGAGCTTAATGTGCTTTTAGGTTTTTGGAATGGCGGTGATTGTGATTTTAATGTTGGCTCTGTTTGGCGGTGTATTTTGCAGTGCTGAAGGTATCTGTGAAGGAAGAAAATGGAAACGTTGTAGCTGTAACTGTCAGGTTGTACGGTCCTAACACCGATTATGTTATCAATCGTGAAAGAGAGCTGCGGGTGATTAATTAGTTTATTTATTTATTTTTTAAAGTTTCTATGATTAATTTTAAATCTGTGCATTAGAATGTGTTTTTGGTTGCTGTATTCGTTGGATGTATGATTGAACAGAGATGATGAGACTCGAGATTGATTTTGTTGGATTTTATTAAATAATATTGGTGTTGGAAACTCATTTCTAGAATTTTCTGTGTAACGAATTTAATGATTATTAGAGAAGGGCCTTAGAACAGAAACGACTGTGTTTGGAACTTTTGAATATGTAAGAATTTAATTCAATTGGATTTTGGTTGATTAGTTCTCATGTTTGGAAGGGTCATAGTTATTAGATTTCGATTTTTTCAATTTTTTTTAAAAAAATAAAAATAAGGCATTTTGAAAGAAATGAAAAATCATGCCTTACAACAATTTGATTCAATTGAACTCTCGCACCTGATTTGTTTCAAATAAGGTTTATATGAATTCACTTAATGAAGAAATTATTCTGATTTTTAGTCTTCCTTGGAAGGAACTGCCATGCAACCAAAGAAATCAATAAGTCATTTCTGTAGCAGTAAACTCCCACACAGCTAATATATATATTGTCACGTTTGTGGAAATCTAAAATCATGCTATGTCAGCATTGTTATGGAATCTTCTTTTGTCGCACCAAAGTTCCTTATCTAGAGTGAGCTGCTGTTGATTCTTTGTGTTTATTATATTTTAAATTACACCGTGGATCGTTTTATAGCTGCTTACCAATGCAAATATATTTTTCAGGCTATCAAATACCTTTCAGCTGCGGGATTTGGTGCCAAGCTGCTTGGAGTATTTGGGAACGGCATGGTGCAATCTTTCATTGATGCACGCACTCTAAATCCAGCAGGTAAGCTAGAGTTGCATAATGTGGGACACAGATGATAGAAAGGATATTGTACTGACTTTTTTGGGGTTGTTAGATATCATGTTCACTTGACTTGATGAATTCGTTTTATCTGAGTTTGTGGAGTCTTAAAGTAGTTAAGAGTCCAAGGGTGAGATTGGAAATGGTCTATAACATTTGTAGGCATGTAGCTAGGATGATCGCAATCAAATTACATATTTCTCTCTCTCTCTCTCTCTCTCTCTCTCTCTCTCTGGGCTTTTTAGGTTGTTTTCTTTCTGTGCTGTTGCTATGTCTATGATATGATACCCAAAGTAAAATTACTTGTAAAGTTTAAAGTAGTTTTCAGCTTGCATTTTGTACTATTAATACCTTTGAAAGTTATGCAAATGGTTTTTGTAAATGCATCCAAGTTTTAATCTCAATTCTTACATCTTGGTATACTGACAAAATTCTAGTTTAAATTTTTATCTAGTTTTGTTGAATATCTTGGGAAAAAGAGGTAAAAAAAAGGTTTTGCTTGAGTTTGCTAGAAATATAATGTGATGACCATAATGTCTTCGATTTAAATGTCCTGTTAAAAAATTGGAGTATCTGTTGTTCCCACTAAAAGTTTCTTTATTTGCTCTATTTGCTGACATGAGGGGTTTTATGCTGGTTCTTTGTAATCTTAAATATACAAATGACGTGAATTTGAGCCCGTCTT
>CATIWO010682223.1:0-13037 GCA_949673435.1 Macaranga tanarius | reverse complement strand
TGGACACCACTGATGATTGACTTGGGCATAAGATGACGAAGCCTTCGGCTACATCAAAGCGAAGCCAATATCTTTCCAAAACAAATTTCTCGACAAGAATGTTACAGTGAGGTAAAAGGAATTACTCGATGATTTATTATTTTTATTGCAAAGTAACGAGGATACTACTTCACTTCCACATTACAATCCCAATTACTCGTGAATTTTATTGACAAATGCAAAGCGCTAAGGAAATAAGCAGTATATGCACCTTATAGCAACTATATATGTAAATTTGTTTATGTAATGGAATAAACATTTCATTCCATTCCATTGCATTTCATCACATCCAACTGCACATATGATATATGGAATAAACACGGTACTTGGCAGTTATAAACTCGAAAACAAGAATAGACAAACCAGAAATACTCTTAGAATGCTTTGCCATATATAACATATATCGTAAACCATATCACAGAATGGTGCATCGACTTTCCGCCTGCCTACGGAGTTCCTGAGTTTCCTTCTGAGCTCTTTCCAAGTTCTCTCTAAGCTGGCGGATTTCATCATTTGATTTCATTTGTGCTAATTGTGCTTTCTCTTCTGCTTTTAACCGCGCAGCTTGCTCCTCTGCCAACTGCTGCTCGAGCCTACTTGTTGTCTCTCTAAGTTTTAACTCAACCTACAAGCAAAGAGACAATTCAAATCTAGTCCATGAATTAGAAGCATCTTGATCAAAGTTATCACAAGGTAATACAAATTAATGAAACACTCCTTGACTATATGAAGCTGATCATCTAATCCACCTGTAATGCATATAGACCGTGAGGAAAATTTCCCCTAAAATAGATATTTTAAGGATATTATTTTGCTGCTATCTCACCTAATCCATACAAGGTAATCATGATACATAGCCCATCACTCTCTGTTGCAACTCAAAATTGATATAATCCAACTTATAGAGAGCAAAAAACATCAGATAGCCCACATAACAACGCATTAAAAAAAAAAAAAAAAAATGCAAGGGGACATTTTTGACAGAGTCCATTTGGAAGAGAATCAAGGCAAAGAAAAGGACAAGAAATGTATTTCTGAAATTACTAGATCAAACAAAATATAAAAAGGCACAGACCTAGCAGGTTAAAACGAAAAATTTGTTGAATTGAATCATTAATTTACTATCAACACATATCACATGCATAGATCCACCTATGCTGGAAAATTGTTCAACTATGCAGTTTTATGCATCCTATTACAGAATAGATGTTGGAACTTTCAAGTTTCATTAGGTTCTGCATAATCACGTTTGTTTCAGTTTCTTGATTGAATATCTGGACTCAAAATATAAGTTAGGGTTTTCCAAAAGAGTAAAGTAAGTTCAATCTTACTAAGACTTATCATCTCAAAAATAAAATGTATAGCACTTGCTAACTTGATTCCAGTAAAAATATCATATTTGAATGATTAAGATTCCTCAAATTTCCAGACACAAACACAAGCACATGTGAAAACTGTGAGCATAATGAATGCATAAGATACCATCTCAGTTATTCGTTGCAGCTGCTCATCATATGACTTCTGCATCTGCTCCTTCAGCTCCAATATTTCCCCTTTAGTATACCCTTTCAAGGAATCAACTTCTTCTTGCTGATCACGGAGTTTAATTGCTCCTTTCTGCCAAATCAATTGTCATTAACATCAAATACTATTCTGCTCTGCTATTTGATAAATATGAGCTTATGTTATAAATGTTATCACCTTCAACTCAATAAATAACTCATCTGTGTATGGTTGTCCACCATTCTGTGCTATCACCATATTTACAAGGGTGAGAAGCTGCTGAACCTGTTCAGCTTTCTTAAGCTCATCCTTGGTTTTGTTGTCAAAAAGCACACGGCGGTTCTGACAGAGAGAAAGAATTTCCTGTACAAATGCTACAACTAATTGAGACACAACTTTCATTTTGTTAACAACAAATTTCAATATAAAGTATCATGAACTCCACACATTACTAGAGCTGGCCAACCAAAAAGATCTCCGTAAAAAGTCGTAAGACTATCCACCAACTTTGGTAGCCAGTATAACCTTTTAAAATAGTGGGATTTACTGATTTCATGGGTTCAAAACGGTTACATTTGCTAATAGTCCAGCATTCAAATTGCAGGAGCAAATAGAGAATAGAAACCCTATCCACTTGAAAATATATAAAACCAACTCATCAGGTGTATGTGAGAAGATAGATTTCCAGCAAATTTTGCAACAGCAAGGTGAACACAAGCAAAGAACTAAAGGGCAGTATGTAGAACTGTAGCCACTGAAAAGAAATTCCACTCCATAGAAAAGTTATTGGCGTTCTTTATCCAAGAGAACCAAAAAACAAACACCGTGTAGAATAAAGAAATTAAAAAGGAGAAAGAGGCAATCCTTAAAAATATTCACTAACAAAATGTGATAGTCCATTATAGAGTTTACTAATACAATACTAATATTACTAGAATTTTCAAATTAAACTTCACAACATCAATATATTATTTATTGTATACGTCAAATTATTGTTTATTGTTTACAACTATAAAAAGCATGCCACCATCTAGGAGGATGAGAAAGAAACATATGCTCAGTTGCACACTTTCATCATGGAATTTTATAGCCAAAGTAGCTATATAATGCTATACAGCTAAAACTTATATATATATATACATATATCTGTGTGTGCGCACACGGTTTAAAGTGTTGAACTAAATTTGTAACATTTGACATATAGAGCAAGAAGGTGAAATCAAAATTTCTAAAAAGTACTTAATTAATTTATAGTTACTATTTTATTGAATTTTTAAAATAATGAAATAAAACATGTATAAAGCAATGCATATATGACGGTGTGAACTTAAATAGCTTTGAATGTGTAGAGTTTGTGAAGCAGGTGTTAAAGCTCAAAAAATGCAACACAAAAGCAAGTAAACAAAAATTGTTAATCACAGTGGAGCGTTAAGTAACCTTTAAAGGGCGAGGACATTCACGACCTAGATAGTCTTCTAATGTCTCATCGTTATCTTCGAGTTCATCTCCTCCAGTGAAGACTACGATCATGTAGTCAAAAATTTTGGTGCCAAACAAAGTCTCTAAGCTACGAAGAGCAGCTTCTTCTTCTTGAGAAAAGCGGGTCCTAACAGAGAAAACAACAAGGACGGCATGGATGCCATCCTTCGCCATACTAATGCATTTGACGATTTCTTTGCCAACAAAATCGGACTGAGCAGAAAAATCAAAGAGTCCTGCAGAGACATATGATGTGTTGTGTTAATAGTGTTTTACAACAAGAGAAGGGAAGGGAAGAGAAGAGAAAGCAGTAGTACCAGGGGTATCAATGACATTAAGAACTTGAGCATCTGAGATGACAGTTCGCTGTAATTCACAAGTAGAGGTAACACCAGAAGAGCTAGCCCTTGATTTGAAGGCCTTCCTTCCGAGAAGGCTGTTACCAGTGGCACTTTTGCCGTTGCCTGTACGGCCAACTAAAACGACGGTGCGAACCCCATTGGATGGTGAAGTAAGCTCCCAATCATCATCTATTGCGCTTCCACCCATGATTGAGGGCAATTTACCTGCCAATTTTTTTTTGAAAAAAATAAAAAAATTGAATTTGTTGAAAGAATAGAATTATAAAAAGGGTAACAGTAATTAGGATTAGATATTACAAAGATAGATAGATAATTTGGTTTGGTTTGGTTTGGTTTGATTTGGTATCATCACCACTATTCTAGGTTTAAAAAAAAAAGAAACAATTAAGAAGAAGATAAAATTTGATCCTGCAAGCAAAGCAAAGCAAAGAATAGAATAGTTTGTGGAATGCAAACCTAAACCTAAACCTAATCATTACCTTAATTTGTTCCTTGCTTGGATTTTAGATTGCGATGAATGTTTATGTTTGCGTAACAGCGAAGGATAGATAATATAAGCAGTGGGAGACGGAGACTGGGACTGGGAGTGGTTTCGTTTAATTAAAAATCAAACACTACATTTTTGTATAATAATACAGTACGTATAAGTCCAAATACTTGTAAATTTTTTGGTATCATCACTATTATTATTTTTAGCGTATTTCTTTATGTTAGGAATTTTTATTTTAATGATGAGATTATGAGAGAAGGCGAAGGGGTCCACTTTATATTATGAGTTATGACTTGACTTCTACTTATTACCTATATGTCCACTTTAGGCGGTACTTTATATTAGGACTTACAATAAAAGAGGAGCAGAAGATTTTACCTCGGCGACCGCCTTCGCCTTGTGTTTCTTCAACTTTGATTAATTAATTAATGAAAAGGGTTTGAGAATGGGAATGGGAAAGGGAATGAGGAAGGTGGAAGAAGAAAGGAGAAAAGTGGTGATAAGGGAATTGCCTCCTTCTCTCTCCCGATCTGATTTCTTGTCTCAATTCCTTCATCTTTTCTCTCATCGTTACAACTGGTTCCGCTTCATCCCTGCTTCTTCTACCTCCAGGTCTTACTATTACTATTTCTTTTTTCCAATTTTCTTTCTTTATTTTTGACTCATCCAATCCCATCCCATCCTTTCTTTCTTTCTGCAATTGCAGGTGCAGCACTCTCCATCACAGTCACAGATATTCTCGAGCCTACATTCACTTCAACACCCCAGCTGATGTTCTCGACTTTGCACACTTCTTCCATGGTCGTATCTTTATTAATGACAATGGTACCCCATCCCACCTCTGTCCTCCCTTTCCCTATCCCTATCCCTATTCATATTATATTTTTACTCTCCTATATTTTTCAATCTAACTTCCCATTGAAGGTGCTCAGTTCAAGGCCGTAGTCGAATATGCCCCTTTTCAACGTCTTCCTAACCCTTCTCCTATCACCCATGCTCCTCAACCCACTATTTATAAAGGTATTTCTTTTTTCTTTATACACCCCCCCAATTTCTTTTCTTTTTATTAACATTTCCTGTTTCTATATCCAGATCCTCATTATTTGGAATTCCTCAAACTTATTGCAAAACCTGCCAACAAAATTCTCCCTACTTCCCAAATCCAATTGGATACAGACCAAGCACCACACTCTGGTTTGTCATTAATTATGTTTTTACCCTCTGTGCACCTGCTGATCTATTATATTATTTTACCATTTCTAACCGCACCGCTCAAGGAAAATATTCATGAAAATGTTTCAACTCATAACCTACATGTTTCTGTTCCTCAGATGCTGCAAGAGAACTTCCTATTACTACACCCCTGATGGAATTCGTTCGTCGCAAACGAGCTGCTCAGGGCCGAAACCAGGTGTCTTGCTCTTCTTTTTCATGTAGCAGGATAGCAAAATCCAGTCAAGCCTGCATTGCATAGTATTCTTCCAGTTCCTGTTAAATTATCTGACAAAAACTTCTTACTGTTAACTTTTGACTTGGTCAGGATTTTGCATTTTTCAATGATCTATTTTTTTGTATTTTGGCAATCATGATTTAAGCATATATATTTTTTAAACTATCAGAAATATTTCAATTGCTGCAATTACTTTGCTTTATAGTTCATGTCAGTCCTTTGCTTGTGATTTACAGTCCTGTTTGGAATGTTCAAAAGATTACATCATTTAATAAATAACATGATGAGATGAAGAATACTGGGACATACAAGAGGAATGTAAAAAGTTAACTTTTTTGGAATAGAAGCATAGGTTTTGAATATTCATGTCAACTTTATCATCCGGTACAACCAAATAGGTGATTTGATTTCTGATTTGTAACAGGATTCATTAGTTGCTGCCAATGGTGGGAAAAGAGCTGGGTCAACATCTGTAATCAAACCTGGTTCAAGTGGTAACAAGCGAGGCACCAAGAAGAAAAAGGTATTTTCCAGAATTATGTTTGTATCTTCTCTTTTTTTTTTAGCAAAATTAATGGCACTCAACTTTTATATCATCATATTCTTTAAAAAATATAGTGTTGGAGATGTGCAATGGATTCATCACATCTTGACTTGTTGATAATTGGATGATTATGAGGATTGTTGCTGTCTGTAACAGTGAAGTTCTTATGCAAGTTGTTATTATTTCAGCACTGGTGGCTGCCAGCCATTGTAATTAAATGCCCTTGACAGTCAAGTTGCAAAACATTTAGTTCATATAATGCATATTTAGCAACCTGATGGATTCATGTGCCTCGTCCCTTGGTGCAATTGAATATTCTGATGGTCTATCTATGTTCTGATTTATAACAGTATATTTATATGACATCTACCACCATAATCTAAGAAAGCTCCATATATAGAGTGCAACCCATTTTCATTGTATTATGACTTTGATGCATTTGTAGCTCTTCACACTTAATGGAGTGACTGCTTCAGTCTTGCCAAATGGTTGAGAAAAGTTGATGTCAAGTTTTCTTGATGCATGATATTGGTGTCTTTTCCTTTGCCTCGGGCATATGATGTCATTGTACTGGAGTCACTTTTTTCTCAGGAAGTCTTTTCTTCCTCTCCCCCTCTCCCGCCTCCCTCCCTCTCTCCCTTGCAGGAATTTGAAACCTTCTTTTGAGCAATAGATTTTCAGATGGTTTAATTCTTATCCCTTTGTTGATTCTTCGTGTTGCCCTGTGTCCATCAGCCAAACTTTTGTCTAATTGCGCTTTTCTATTTGATTAACAGTCCATTCTAAAGAACAGGGCAAAAAATTCAAATCAGAGGGACAAATCCACTAGTGTCATGGCACCTAGGCAAGAGAAGGAACATGCTACTTTAAGTGGAAAAGAAATATCAGAAATTCAATCTGGTATGCGTTTAAGTTGACTTGCCTATCAATTACAGCTTTTCTGCTTGCTAACTAATACTTCATAAACTTTGTCTTGGTTTGTTACTTAAGCCCAGAATGACTTCTCATTGAAAGTTTTAGTTCATTATTGAGTGCTTTTGTTGGAGATGATATGTTGTTGGGTACTTTAGAATTAGAAATGAAAAAAACTTAACCTGATGGGTAGCCGTAGCTGCCATAGTATTTAATAATCCCTTGAACCTTTTTCTTTTGTTTCATCAATTTATTTTATGTGCATTTTGGCTTATATTAAATGTTGCTTGTGATGCACATGGCTCATGAAATCACTGATGTAATGAGTTGTGATAAAAGGTATTAAGTGTCTAAGAATTCCCTTCTGTTACAATAGTCACTGTTGAAAATATGTTTTGGGATCCATCAATACGCTGTTCCATGGATCCTGTTGGTTGAATTCCATTTAATTTGATTTAGCCCGCTGTCATCTAACTGAATTTTGGCAATAAGTTATATATTGAAGGATCTCTTTTGTGTGTTTATGTTTCCCTTGTGCAGTCTCCAGTGTTGAAAGGTGTGTTTCAAGAGCTACTTTGACTGTGGATTCTGGAGAGAAAAATATTAAAGGGAAAAATCGTGAAATTTCTGCTGTAAGCTCTTTTTATCTTCTTGCTGTACCACTTGCTGCGACATATATCTGCTATGTTAGTGAGATCCACACACTGTTGCACACATTAAACTTATATCGTAAACAATTTTTATTGACTTGACAAAATTGGTTGTCTTATCTGATGCAAGCAGTGATGTATTTTAATAAATAGGTGTCTGGAGGAATGTTGCAACAATCAGTAAATGAACCTGTATCTGCTGCACCTAAAAAAAGTTGGCTTAGGGCTTCTGAAACGATAACAAAAAGCATCCTTTCAAATAATGAAGCACATCAAAATCAATCTTTGAGTGCCACACAGCATAGGCGCAAGATTCAAAACTTAAATGTGGAGAATGT
Source organism: Macaranga tanarius (assembly GCA_949673435.1). NCBI lineage: Eukaryota > Viridiplantae > Streptophyta > Magnoliopsida > Malpighiales > Euphorbiaceae > Macaranga > Macaranga tanarius. Next base: position 5,270 of record CATIWO010682223.1, on the reverse strand, counting down.
CAAGCAATCACCTCGGCTTATGAATAAGCGAGCAGGTTTTAACGGTTATGTACCTAGCAGTGAGCCATCTGCACTTATTTCTGATGGTGATACAAAAAGGAATTCAGATGGCAAGTTCTTGACAAAAGGCAGGTGTAGCTTGGACACTGCTCGAGAAAAACAAGAAAAATGTAAAATGGACAAACCAGATTGTGGTGTCTGTGATCCTCTTTGTCATTCTGTTATTCCAAGTGATAATGAGAAGAATTTGTCATCTACTGTGCTGCAACGTACTGGATTGAACTCTGATTCTGTCAAAGGTATTTTTATATGCTCTGTGATATCTTCCTTCTGTGTGAATTTGAAATATAAGGATGCAGCGGTTTACAATTCTTGAGGGAGAAATATTCAAACTAACTTTACATCCATGATTTTCTAGTTATCCACTGAGAACCAAAAAACAGCATGCACTATTGGGACCTACTGTGGACCTAATGGGCCAATTGAGTGGAAACAGTAGTTGTTCTTTGGAGAATGGTTAGCTTTTTGTATAAACTCGTTGGTTTTGGGGATGCTGGTTGGGTTTTTCTTTTTCTTGTTCTTTCTTCCTTTTCTTTTGCTGGGGAGGAGGGAGGGTGTATTGGAGGAGGTTGTGGGGAGTGGAAAAATTCCAAGAGTGCTTATAAATTGCTTTTTGACCATTTCAAAAGTACTAATTTCATTGAAATTTAATTTATTCAGGATGCCACAAACATTTTGGTCGTAATTTGGCAGTCCATAGAATGAAGGATGGTGGCTCCCTGATTGTATCTAAGCAGAAATATTCTAAAAGAGGAGGTGCCAGTTCACATGCTGTCCAAGAGGTCTGAAAAAATTTATTGAGGATCATTAGCTTTGTTACCCTTTTTCTTTGTGTCAATTGGTTGAAGCGTAACCTGTGGTTGCAGAAACAAGTGTGGGTTCAGAAATCAGCCACAAGTTCCTAGAATAACTAAACCAGTAAGTCTAAAGCTGTTCATTGGAAGATACGTATGCACTTGTGTTATATATGTGAACCAAATACCTGAGTTTGTTAATTAAACGCATGGAAAAATTTAGTTAAGTGGATCTAACATGAAATTTTTATGGCATATAACGTAGCGAAATGTTAAATCTATATCTGTGATGAAAAACTATTGACTTGTGCATGTTCTTTTGTGTATTTGAATGCCCTTGAATTGACACATTTTAATGTGGTGGAAGTTACCCCACTCGATTAACATTAGAAGGGAAAATGATGTGAATATTTTGATCATGATTATACCAGAAATCTTGCATTTTTACCTACTTGTAGGTCTGTCATCTCCAAGCTTAGCAAGAAAGCACCTGTCTAAGAAATGAAAGTTACTGCACTACCCATAATGATGCGTACTTGTGGATCTGTCCTCTTCAAGCTTGGCAAGAAAGTACCTTTAGAAACGGAATATTTCTGCACTACCCATAAGTTTGATATTTACATGTAGAACTGTCATCTCCAAGGGTAGCAAGAAAGTAATTGCAAGACATGGATTCCTAATTCGGGTCAGAAGATTGCAGTTCAACAATTCTGTAAAGTCTGTTTCTTTATTGGCATATATGGGAAGGCAAAAGCTGCTTATCTTTCTCAACAGTAAGATTTTATCTCTAGTAAACACAGTGGCACGATCCAATTGTTGATTTGTTACCATATGTTGTTCAGGCCCTTAAGATGTTGATACTGCACAACACTTGCAGGATTATACGTTAACTTCTGCATCAAGATGGGGACTCCAATATCAGTTTTGATATTCAGTTATCAGTAGGTTTGAGTTCAGTTTCTGTCAATGGTAGATGATAGGTGCAACTGTAGAAATTTTGCACTTACAGCTAAAAGGTGCAGGCTTAAGCATTGGATCAGCCAGTTCATGAATGAGTGCAGAAAGTTGATTTGACTTGCTTGCTCCGAGGCACCCATTTTTATGAGATAATTGTTGTTTCGCGATGTTGTATATTATTATTATTATTATTATATGCAAAATGGGTGATTTGGAATCTGATTAAACTCTAGACTGTCGTCCCAAAATGTTTTGAAAGAGTAGTGAGTTTTATTGGCCTCCTCTTATTGAGGAAATCAAGTCGATGCTCGATGAAAGAATTTTAAATCCTATATCTTGGAAAGAATAAGATATATATATATATATATTTGAAAGCTGTGTGTTTGCATAATCTGTTGTATTTCTTTCTTTCTTTTTTTGGAGAAAATAATCTGTTCTATTTCTTCATTGCTAGATTGAAGGATGAAATTGAGATTCTTGATATGCTTTGAATCACAAATCATAAGCTTTGAAATAATCTGTTCTTGATATGCTGTAAAGGGATGCAGTTTATTTTGATGCCGTTGGCATAGTATATTGAAGTAATGAAATTTTATTTTTATTTTTTTGGTCTTAAAAAGAAAGAATAAGATGAAGATGTAAATATGTTTTTCCAGCTGCGAGTGGATTTTGTAGGAAATATATTATAAACTCCATTGATTGATAAAACCATAATCTCATGAGCACAGGAGAGTTTATATGAAAAAGAAAATAATTGATCAAATAAACCAAAATATTTAATATCGACTTGGAGATTAGTTATCTTGAAGCATGCTGCACGCACAAATGAAGGAGGTGAACCCTTCCTTGGGGCAATTATTCAATTTGTTGTCAGCTGAAAAGTGTGCAACAAGTGTTCAAACCACGAATTGACAATAACGAGAACATTAATCCTTGAGCTGAAAATTGGAAAACAAAAATCTGATTTCTATGCATACAAATCAGACCAATAATGTTGAAATTTGAACAATCTAATAACAAAAAAATATATATCTATCTTCCAAGTATTAGGAAAATAAAAATAAAAATCAAATGAACAAGAAGTTCATCTTGCCAAGGTCAAGAAATTGAAAGGTACATATTATTATTATTTATTTCCAAACACAATGTCCTCTATTCATCCACCTGTAAAACAATAAGAACACATGCCGAAAGCCACCTCATATATGGTTTAGTTATCCCTTCATTCATACGTATCCAACCTAATATCATCTTCCTAACCCTCCCGAAATTTGCCCCTAAAATCAATAATTGATTGATGTCGGATGTCATGAAGAAAGAAAGCAATCTATCACGTGCACTAATGTTTTCTCAATAACCAAAACTAGGTGAGGTGAGGTACAATCGCTTCAACTACATTAAATCATTTTTTGGTACATAAAACACATATACCCGGCACTGGTTTATCTACACAATGAGTCCGTAAGTTTCCATCTATACCCAGAAAGAAAAAAAATAATAATAATAACAGTTGGAAATAGCCCAATGTTCATATTGTAAAAGCAACGTATGTCATACCTACTGCCTTCTGAAAGACGAATGCGGATTTCTTGTTCCAACTTTCACAAAATGTAATCTATGGCATTTGAGCAATTTCCAGCAATATTTTGTGCAGCGATTGTGGTTTTGAAAAGAATGGGCAGTGGTCGCTTCCTTTTATCTTGAAGACTCCTTCAGGTGGATTTTCCCTCACTAATTTTTCTTGGACATCTGGTGAAAGAGCATGATCATCCAACGTTTGGATAAAGAACCTCCTAGCAGTTCCATATTTTTCAAGGGATAATGACAACTTCTCCATGATGGGACCCAACGGGATAGGTCTCATGCAAACCATGGCCAAAGCAACATCCTGGGAAGCACCAAAATTCTAGTTTGAATTTTACTGGAAATAGTAAAAGGATATAATGAAGACAGATTTTAGAGCCATGTTCAGGCTTCAGCCTATGCTTCTATGCTCAATTGTTTTATCATTTGGGAGGACACATAACATTATATCTTAATTTTATTCTACACAGACTCATTTCTATTTGCCTTTCCATTTAACCTCTAGGGTCGGGGAGAATGCTAGTTTATCTTATTGAAATAAGATAAGAGATCAGGTAAAAGGTTTAAGCTTTTTCTAAGAAAACTATTTGAAGCTGATGCAGTTTATTTGATATATACAAATAAAAGGCTTGTTTTTTGTATTAGAAAGTAGAAAGTATTAAAGAAATCAATAGATTTTGGACAACAGGATCTGCTAGCATACCTTTGTTGGCGATTGATTGAAATATAAACCGTTCATTTGCTGTTTGTCAAACATAAATCCTGTCGGAGCCTTGTCTTTACCATTCGCATATATCAAAAACTCTGATTCTTGCATGAAACGTTCAGCAGATCCTAGCTGCAATACACCTATATTGTGAATATCTACGGAAACAACAATAACTGTTTGACAGGATAGCATCAGCTAGAAGATCCACCAACAGAAATGATACAGCAGAAACTGTGACACATTCTAATTAGAGTATGCACAATGAGCCATTAACAAGTTAGAATCCAAAAGATTTGGAGATAGTTTTAGAAAACCCACTAGGAAGGTGATTTCATTTGAGATTGAGATTGGATCTTCAAGTCCAGAAACTAAACTGGTAAAAGGGGTGGAGAATTAGCTAGGTATATAGCATATTCTCATATCTTATGTGGTATCTATTAACAGCAGCACCTAGTATTCTTCACAAGTATGCTGAGGAGAGGAAGAACCACATAACCAAAGCTATTCATTAAAGAGGTGGCTATAATTTGTAGGGCTGGAGGAGGGAAGACAGAGTCCTATTCATTCATTAAAAGGCAGGGTGTCAAGTAAGATGAAGTGAAATTTTGATGGGGTTTCCTACAATGGAATTTTTATTTGACAAGGTACACTAAAAAAGTTTGAACAATTGAGTTGATGTTGTTAATAAAGATGTGAAAAGAAATAGTTGTGTGGTTGCTTCATTTAATTTTTATTATGAAAATAAAGATGAAAGGAGGGAAGTAATGATGGCATACCTCTTCAGCAAAGACATCAAAAGGCCTTTGACCATCAGAGACCATGGTAGCACATAGAAAAATAGCTTTGGAGATCTTATGAGGGAACTGTTCGAGTGCATAAGAGATGCAGGCACCTCCAGTACTATGACCAACCAAAATAACCTGGAGGAGAAGAAGAGAAGCAGGGATGGATGAAGAAATAGCAAGAGAGTAACTGAAGAAGAAGTAGTAGAGTACCTTTTCATCGTCAGGAACATTTTGTAAACAATGAAGCAAAGGTTGAGAGTAGTGAGACAAGGTTGTAACAGAATTTGTATCGGTGAGATGAATGCCAGATCCTGATAGATCTAAGGCAGTGGGAAGCAATCCAGCTTCTTCCAAGAGAGCGACAGTTTTGTACCAGCACCA
>CATIWO010682144.1:0-10916 GCA_949673435.1 Macaranga tanarius | reverse complement strand
GATTACCAATTTTTTCACTTTATATAAAATCGATATATCCATGGATATTTCAAATATTTCGATGATATATTGGATATATCGTTGTTTTCATTATGAATTCTTTCGAGACGGAAATATTTCCTTAAATATCGTGGATATTTTCCGATATCGCGATATTTCATGCGAAATATTGTTAAAAAGATATAACTTATTGTTTTTATATCAAGACCCGTGGATATACGATATATCATTCGATATGTCCACCGATACATGGATATTTAAGTCATTGCATGTAAATAGGTACTTATTTTTATTATTTTATGTTAAATTATTATTTTAAAATAATTTAAATTTTTGAATTTTATTTAATTAAAATAAAACTAAATATTAATTTAAATATCATTTATTGCTTAAAAATTTTATAAAATTATAAGAAAGCATAAGATTTTTTAAAATGTTATCAAAAATTTATTAAGTTATAAAATATCAAACTATATTTTTAAAAGTTTAAGTTCTTGAAAATAAACATAACAAAAAAATTGATTAACAAAATTTTTTTTGACTAATTGATATGACTAAAGAGATAGTTTTTATTAATAAATAAGTATTTTTAGATTTTTAACTTCTATCTGTCAATCAAAAGAATTGTTTGTTAGTCAATTTTTTAGTTTTTGCATTTGAATCACTATATTTTTTATAAAATATAATTTTAATATTTTAAAACATAATCAATTTCTATTAATATTTTTAAAAATTAAATCTTGTGATTTCTCTATAATTACATTAAACAATTGTAAAGCAATATGTAATATTAAAATTATCGTTTAATTGTATTATAACTAAATAAAATTAAAAATTTAATATCAATTATATTATATTATTTTTAAAAATATTAATTTAACTCAAGATAATAAAAATAAATATCAATTTGAATGTATTATTAAAATTCTCATTACTTAAAAATAAGTAACAAAAATAATAATTTGTTTGATTAAAAAAATTTAATTTAAAATTTTTATCATTTAAATATTGTTTTTATATATATCATTTAAAAAATATAAATACAATTAAAAATTTGAAAAAGAAATATATCAATTGCCAGAATTATAATGGGTCATGATTAAATTGTAAAAAATATAAAAAATTATTCATATTTTGCGAATAGCATTTTTAACATGGCGCCTATGGTGGACCAATTCAATTTACATTGATTGTTATGTCAATACAATTTGGCCCGATTTTCATTCAGTGCATTGAATTAGAAAAAATTAAAAGATTATGTATTAATTTGTCAAAAATTAAAGAATATATATAAATTGTAAAAATTACTGAAGTTCATATACTTTTTTTTGCAATTAACCCAAATAAAAATTTGGATAAAAGTTTTCTTCATTTTAATTTATTTTGAACTAAACTAGAGATAATTATTAAATTTACACTAAAAATATATAATTATAAATTAGTTAATAATATTTTTTCAAAAATTAATAAATGAAATTATTATAAAATTTTAAATAAAATATATATTAGTCTATAAAATATGCATGATTTTAAATTTTTTACAAGTTTGTGGTTAGGTATTTCACAATCCTAGTTTTTTAATTTAGAAAACACAATTTGTTCCAAAAAAAAAAAAAAAAGCCCAAAAGGGACAAAAAGATCTCCAAATCCAAAACAACAAAATATTAAAGAAAAAATATCATAAATATCTTAAATTAAATAAAAAATTTTAAAAATACAGTGGTTTTCATTTTTTTTAAAAAAAAAACTCTACCGCTGTATTTTTATATAAACTTTTTCTTTTTATTTTTCTTTTATTTTTATAGTTTTTTCTCCTCTTCTTCTTTTTATGATTTCTCTCAAAATCTATAAATTTCTTCAACCATAACAAGATTTACAAATTAACCTCACTAATAGTGGATTTATAGTAATAAAAAAAGTTCAAATGAGATGTTTCTTCTTCTTTTTCTTATTATTCTTATTTTATTTTTGAATTTATATTTTTTGTACTATAGGTATTAATAATTTTTTGCCAATTTATGAGTTTTTATTGATTTGATAAATTAATTTTTCTTTTATTATTGGAACTTATGTGATTCTTATATCCTACATTTTTCTTATTTTCTTTTTGGATTTGTATTTATAGTTTTATGAGTGTTAATAGATTTGGTGGGTGTGTAAGGTTATTTTGATATTATGTGTTATTTGCTGAAGATTATTTTTCAAGTTGTTTTGAGATTGTTTTGATATTTTTTAATTATTTTACTTCTTTAAATATTACAAATTTTTTATTAGTTATTTTCGTATTATTTTCTGGTTGTTTTCTAATTGTTTTATGGTTGTTAAATAGTTGTTTTGAGGTTGTGTGAGTTTGTTTTGAAGTTATTTATTATTTTTTAATTACTAAAAGTTGTTTTGATGTTTTTATCAAATTATTTTTTAGTTGTGTTTTGATTGTTTTAAGGTTGTTGAATCATAAATGGTTGTTTTGAAGTTGTGTGAGGTTATTTTGACGTTATTTATTATTTTTTAGTTACTAAATGTTGTTTTTATATTGTTTTGAAGTTTTTTAATTAGTTTATTTCTTTAAATATTATAAATTTTTTATTGGTTGTTCTCAGATTATTTTTAATTATTTTATGATTGTTGAATTGTTGTTTTAAAGTTGTGCGAGTTTGTTTTGACATTATTTATTTATTTATTAGTTGTTAAAGGTTGTTTTAAGGTTATTTTAAGGTTTTTTAATTGTTTTATTTCTTTAAATATTGCAAATTTTTTAGTAAATGAGTAAGGTAAAATTTTTAAAAGTAAAATATATGATTTTTTAAATAAATAAATTCAATGAAACCTGAAATGTGGTTGCTCTATTTTATGTTTTATAAAATAAAGGCAAACAGAGCTATTCAAATTGGTTATTCTCATGTTATTTTCTAATTGTGTTTGCTAGTAGAGATGTGCCCTAGTATCATTCTTGTACGATGACATTGTACTTTTATCCCTATGGTAATAAAATATTCATTTAAATTAAGTGTTAAGTTTATTTGAATATTTACCCTTTAGTATTATGTTAAATGAGTTTATTATCAAGAGTTTATAATATGAGTGACAAACTCATTTAGTACATATACTATTAATATTCATAGTCGTTGGATTAATATAAGGGTAGTATTAATCCCTAGACTATCACCTCTGTCTATTTTCCTTGATCGGTATGTGCTATCGATAGTGGGAGGTAGTGAGTCTCATGCTGCTTGATATAAGATATCAGAATAGATATGTGGATACTCATATGATGGGTGGATCGAACTATGATGTAAGATTATGATTACATGGAAATTCACTTTTGTCAACAATCACAATCTTGGACATAATAGTGCATATGGTCCTTTGACATGAGGCAACATAGCCATCCACATATGGTTGGTTAGAGTTTATTACCGTTTACGTACTTGTGCTAGCCATGTATAGGTATATAGCGTGTGGTGGCTCTAATTGGTTATATATAGGGATGAGTGATCGACAAAGATAGAATTCATTACCAAAAGTAAATCGGGATAAGATCCTATGCTATCTAAGTTATTCTTGATGAATAAGTACCTGGCCAGGTCAAACTCGACTTACTCAAAAAGTGTTTTAGTGCTATAAAATAGTTTCTAGTAGTAGTCGTGCTTTATCGAGAATTAAACTGAAAATGAGGTCATATAATTGAGGTAATTAGAGTTTGACTAAACTATGACTATAGTCAATATCAGAATCTTGTAATGAAGGGACATTTAGTACATGGTAATTATATTCTATGGTTCTTGTGAATCTACGGATAGCATTCATTTCCAATTAGATAGTCATGACATCTATACTAGGGGGTCACTCACGACTTATGGAAACTATAAGTCACTCATGACTTATGGATAGCATTCATGTATGAATTTGGTAATTATAGGATGTGTCTATGATTTTTAAGAGCATCATAAATTTCATGCATCAAACATGTCAGCAGTAGTACATAGGTTAGTTTGTGAATTTTCTTATGTATTGATTATATAGTGATATCTAGAATTGTAGAACTCCAAATTAAGCAACGTTGGATGCTTTGGAAACTTCAAATAGTTCCCTACAATATTTGTGTTTTAACCTTGAGCTGAAATTGCTGTTAAAATGGTTTGGCAGGGCTTAACATTTTCTTGCTCTTGCTGTCAGCCTTGTTTTGCCCGATTTTAATCAAAAATCCATAATAAATTTTATATATGTCTGAATTAAGTGATTTTAATTGGAATTGGAAGTAGACTTATATAACTAGCTTCAGTATTATTTTCATGGTCATTAGACTTATGTGTGAATTATTTGGATATATTGAACCTTAAGCATAGAGTTGCACCTAGTTGCATTTAAGTGCAAGTGTCATGTTATTTTGTGTATTGATGTATGATTATGTGTAGGCATTGAAAAGGATAGAGGAGATACCAATCATTAGGAGGAGCTTTGCTTTTGAAGAAGTTGAAAGTACTTGAGGTAAGTAGTATTAATATAATAAATAAGATGCAAAGATAGGTAATATTATTAATTGAATACTTGTTATGAATCTATGTTGATAATGAATGAAATGTATGAATTATAATTGTTATCACTTGTGGGTGATTGAGAATGAGAAGATGAGTATATTGGATGAATTAAGAATATTGAATTATATTTGGTAATGTGATAATATTATGGTATGTTACATGTGCTTAAAATTTGCATACTAAAATGAAGTTGATATATGTGATGGTATTGATTTGTGGTTATATGTGTGGTTGTATTATGAACTTGAATTTGATCCATTGAGTATACTGATACTATAATGTGAGTAAATATGGATGTGATGATATCGGTTGGCTTTGTGACCATCGACAATATGAAATGTGATATTGATTGGCTTTGTGACCATCGATTATGAGAAATGTAATATCAATTGGATTTGTGACCATCCAATATAAAAAATGTGATATCGATTGGCTTTGTGACCATCGATTATGAGAAATGGGATATCGATTGGCTTTGTGACCATCGACCATATGAAATATGAAATGATACCATATTGACAATATTAAGTGATATGGGATGTGAAATAATAAACAGGAGTATAATTGGGAATATTGAAAGTGTTGAGTGTAAGTAATTGTTAATATAATACTTTTGTATACTGATTATCTTGTAACTATAGTTATATGACTATGTTAGTTGGTGTATGCCAGATATTGTGGCAAGAATAATATATTGATATGTTGTTTGTGAGAATATTGAAATGAGAATGTGATGTGGTGAATTGTGAATGATACCGCATATGTTGAATTGTACAAGCCACTTGATGTGGTATGAATAAACATGTGTTATTGTATTGTGTACATGTATAAATAGTAAACGTTGATTTAATGTGTGAGAATGAGTTAGTTGTGTAATGATGTTCATTTGTACACACCCATATGTGTGTGTGTTAGTTTATTGCTGATACCATTAAATTTGTTAAATAGTTATAGAGTGGTTAAAATGTATTTAAATGCATTATCAGGTTGAAGATACGGGTAGAGACACAGGCGTGTCTCAGTCCATGTATCAAGACACGGTTTATTTGAGGTTAAAACATGGGCGTGTTTCAGGTTGCATTTGTAGACAGTGGGGAATACGGGCTAGAATACGGGCGTGTTTATTGCCATATTTAAATGTGTATTTTAGGTAGTGAGATACACAGGCAAAAACATAGGAATGTCTATAACCGTGTATGTATATTGGATTTTGTATAGTTAGGTACATGGGTTGAAACACGACTGTATTCCAAGCCGTGTCTCGATGGTGAATTTTATCCTATAGACTACACGGGGAGATACACGGCCGTGTAGTCCATATTTTAGTTATTTTATTCAATTTCTATTAATTAGTTCTTGAGAAGTATTATATGGATTATTATATTAATAATGCTTATTGAGTCGCAAGCTCATTCCTTTGCAATTATATTTTTTCAAGATGTAGATAGATTAAGTTAAGGTGGCTGTTAATTAAAAAGCTCAGGTGGATCAGAGGCAAGCTTGGTGTTGACACTTTCATCCTCATTAAAATATGGCATAGCATTTTGACATTATGTGATAAAGTCATCAGTATACTTTTATGTATATATATATACATATCGAATATGAAAAATTTTCTTATGCCATGTGTTGGTATTATATTGTGAACATGTGCATGTGCATGTGGTATCTTGAAGGGTGCTACATTAAGTGGTATCAAAGTGGGGATTAGATTTCCTTAGGACATGAGAATATGTTACATTCATGGCATATCATGCATAAGTCATAGATGACATATAGTTGATATGCATTGCATATGACAGGATGGAAAGACACCAAGCTCAACCCATCGGCCAAATGAGTCATCAGAGTCACATTTTAGACAAATACATGTGCATGCTTTTATTTGAGCATGAATAAATTTCTATTTATAACATTTTCATAAGATGCATGTTTTTGTATATTAGTAAATTGATTAAGAGATGAGAAGAATGAGTCAAAAGCAAGTGGATAGCACTGTTGATGAGAAACAAGGTGAATGATGAATTGTAATGAATATATATATTCATATGCATTTTAATTGAGAGTGAGAAAAATACTTTCCTTAAGGAGGAAATTACTTTCCTTAAGAAGGAAATGATGAGGGAAATGATGAGGGAAATGGATTAAAGTTTGTTAGCAAAGTTATGGAAGTTATGTGATTCATGTCAAGATTTTAAGACAAAGGATAGAATATGTGTGAATACAAGATAAAGAATAATAGTATGTATATTTAAACAGTCATAATTGTATGAGGAGACTTCTTTGACTTATGATTTAGAGCTCTTTATTAGTAATTATATTTAAAGAGTTAAAAGACATTAATTATGAGAAATAATAGAAGTTTGAACATGTTTTCACTCAAAACAAATTGAGTCAAGGTGACCAAAATGTCATAAACATCGCATTCTTATTATGGGTGGTTAACAAGGAAAATAACATGAAAGTGTTGATGTATGAAAATGGAATATCAGTATTTACAGAAGTTACAACCACCAACAGTATTAAAATAGACTCATAGTGCTAATTCATATAGGAAATCAAAATTATGGGATTTGTATATATGATTTTATTATAAATTAAATTATAGATAATGGATTGAATTATGTGAATTAGAGTAAAAGTGAGATGTGTTGTATATATATTTAATGTATGGTCATATGTAAGAGCAATAAAGAGTAAGGAAGATATAAATAGCTAGAAGAACTCTCACTTGTTGAAGTGGAAAGTATTTTGGTAAGTACTTACTAATATGATGTATATATTTTAGTTTCTTTTATATGTTATGAATTTAATAGTAAATGTGTGCTTACTTGGATAATTAAGCAAGTAATATGAATCATTATATATGCATATAGTGAGGTGTGTGATTGGATATGTTATGAAATATGGTGAATGATATTATTATCTTTTGACAAGAATTGGTGTGAAATGATTGTATTGTATATTATGAATTTTGGTGAATATTATATTCATGTATGATAAATGTTATAAATGAGAGAATGAATTAGTGATTATATATGGAATGTTAATATAATGACCTATTGTGATGCAATTGTGTTGAGTTATGTTGTATATGATGTGTTGTGTTTCACAAGAAGGTGAAACAAGTGAAGAATTATGTGAGAAATATACCAAATGTGGCTTTGTATGAGGTGATAATATAAAAATAGTTTTGGTCGAATATTGAGCAATGAGATGGGAACGTGAATGTATATATTTTTACATTTATGTGAATTATTGTGAAATACTATCCTTATTATTAAGATAAATGCAAATATTAATTATAGTATTGAGGTTTGAAATTTATGTGATGTATACTCAATTGTTATTGATTAGTTTTATACTTGTCTAGTATGGAATTGATGAATGTAGGTGTTAGAGGCGATGAAGTGCAACTGCACATATTTGGCTATATATATAATCCTCTATATATGAGATGATTGTGAATACTAAATGTATCATAAAAGGTGACTATACAAATATTAAATGATGTAGGGATATAGATATATTTTGAGCTTACATGGTGAATGAGATCTATTGTATGAAAGAGTTATGGAGACTATGAAAGGATGAATATAAATATTTGAGACTCGTGATTGATGGAATATCATACAATTGTGAATGAATTGAATTGATAATGTTAAGTATGTTTTTGGAGTGTCTCTGAGTTTTTTTGGATTTCATTTGAGTATGGGAAAGTATATATAGCTTTAAGAAGGATAAATAGGAAATTTTAAGATTTAGAAGGAAAGGAAAAATTTAGTCTGAAATATATGGACAATATGAAATTATAAAGAAGGTGGACCATTGGCATATAAATTGAATTTGCTAAGGAATTTGTTATCTATTTATGATATATTCCATGTGTTTATACTGAAACGATATAGATCGGATCCTAGTCATGTAGTACAAAAGCCTGAGATAGAGATTTCTAAAAGATTGACGTATATAGAATAATCGATAAAAATTTTAAATCAAAAGGTAAAGTGATTGAGGAATAAATAGATTCTAATAGTAAAGGTGAAGTGAAGTTATTGTTCACCTAAAGAAACAACATGGAAAGTAGAAGAGCTAATGAAGTAAAACTAACTATATTTGTTCTCAGAAGATGGTGAGTAATTAATTTTAGGGACAAAATTCTCTTAAGGGGGGAGAAATATAACACCCGCCCTTTTAGCATACGTATTTATGACGTATGTATTGCATTTTATATATATTAGACAGTGGCTTTCATTTAAGTTTAAGATTATACTTGAGTTGTAGAGAGGGACTAAATTGTAAAGAAAATTGGACTAATTTATCATAATAGAAAGTTATGGGTTATTAAGTAATAATTCCATTTTATTAAGGAGGAAATAAGATATTATAGTGATATAAACCTATAATTATCTTGATATTTATTATTGTATTTTTATTATAGTTATTTAGGTGATAATTATACATTAAAGGAAGGGGACACCTAACGGGGCAAGTGGAAGTATTTGATTGGGTGTGTGTGTGTTTGTGAATATGTGTGTATGTATGTGGGAGTTGTAGAGATTTTTGGAGAGGGTAGAGAAGAGAGGGTTTTAAGAGATTTTAGGAGAATTGATGTTGCTCAACTCATTTAGCAAAAGGATTGAGAAGCTTTAGGAGGTCTTTTATCAATTTGAGCATCAATTGGTAAGCTATGCTTGCATTTTTGTTGATTTGGAATTGAGTTTTGAATGTTGTAAATTCGGATTTTGTCTCCTCTATTTTTAGTCCTTTTGTTATGACCATAACTTGAGCTATAGAGCTCTGATTAGAGCACGGTTGGATTCCCTGAAAACTTTATAGAATCTTCTAAAATTTTTATATTTTGTGCTTAAACTAAATTTGCTGTTAAGAGGGTCGAATAAGGCTAGACATTTTATTGCTCATGCTAATGCTATGTTTTACCCGAATGGACTTAAAAATCCATAATTAATTCTTCACATATGCTAATTACGTGATTTTAGTAGGGTATCAAATTAGACATAGGCAGAGTCTATATGAATTTGGTGATTATAAGATGTGTCTATAATTTTTAAGAGCATCATGAATTTCATACATCAAACATGCTAGCAGTAGTATATAGGTTGGTTTGTGAATTTGAATTTTCTTATGTGTTGATTATATAGAGCTATCTAGAGTTGTAGAACTCCAAATTGAGCAAGGTCAGATGCTGTAAAAACTTTAGAGAGTTTCCTACAACTTTTATGTTTTGACCTTGAGCTGTAATTTCTGTTAAGATGGTCTAGCAGGGATTAACATTTTCTTGCTCTTGTTGTCAGCCCTGTTTTGCCTGATTTTAATCAAAAATCCATAATAAATTCCATACATGTCTGAATTGAGTGATTCTAATTAGAATTGGAAGTAGACTCACATTACTAGCTTTAGTATTAATATTTTAGTCATTGGACTTATGTGTGAATTATTTGGATACATTGAACCTTGAGTATGGAGTTGCACCAAGTTGCATTTAAGTGCAAGTGTCATGTTGCTTTGTGTATTGATGTATAATTATATGTAGGCATTACCTAGGATAGAGTAGATACCAATCACTAGGAGAAGCTTTTCTTTTGAAGGAGTTGAAAGCACGTGAGGTAAGTAGTATTAATATAATGAATAAGATGAAAAGATTAGTAATATTGTTAATTAAATACTTGTTATAAATCCATATTGATAACGAATGAAATGCATGAATTATAATTGTTACACCTATAGGTGATTGAGAATGAAAAGATGAGTATGTTGGATGAATTAAGAATATTGAATTATGTTTAGTAATATGATAATATTATGGTATTGTAGGCGGCGGGGTTCAGCGCGCGCCCAAGTGTTCGGCAACCACGGCACTGTGCGGGCTCAGGGCCCACTAGGAATACAACTTTGGGCCTTGATAGGCTTTGGTCGGAGAATGGAGTCGCCGCCCGGGTGAAATCCGGGAACACTTTTACAGCAACTGGATCCCACGGAGGGAGCCCAGCAGCCATCCTTAGAGATTGGGTTCGGAAACTGGGTATAGGCTTTTGAATGGCCCACCCGACCTTGCGATCGGCCTCCGTTTGTATTTTATATTTTATCATTTTTAATTATTTAATCATCCCTTTAATTACATGCAATTGGGCCTCAATCAATTTCCAGATTTTAGTTTTAGTCCAAGTTATTAATTAGTCCATTTAAATACAAATTTGGGCCATGATCCATATATTCACACACCATACCACAATTCACAATAAAACAACAAAAATAATAAACCAAACAAACATAATTAAAAGCACACACAAAGAAAGGAGGACATAATTAAAAGCACACACAAAGAAAAGAGGGAGGAGAAAAGAGTTACAACCTAGT
>CATIWO010681985.1:0-15600 GCA_949673435.1 Macaranga tanarius | reverse complement strand
TATAATATATTGTAGTAATAACATAATAGATAGTGGTAAATAGTACTAACATCATACATTAGTTTTTTTATTCATATTATGTTTCATTTAATAACATTAAAATTAAAATTACGTAGTTTTGTAATAAAATTACTTAAAAATTAATTATATTTTATATTTTTAATTATATATTAAATAAAAAAATTTAATTAATATAATATATATTATAGTAGAATTATTCTATTAATACAAAAATTAGAACTATATTATTTAATATTAAATTTTAGTACTATAGTTTTTAATAAAATTAATAGAATTATTCATATAATAACAAAAATAAATAAATTTTTTTTAATAATGTTACCAAATTAGCGACGGATTTTTAAATCCGTCGCTAATTAGTGACAGATTTTGAATTCCGTCACTAATTTTAGCGACGGATGCTTAATCCGTCCCTAATTAGCGACGGATATCAAAATCCGTCGCCAATCCGTCGCTAAATCCGTCGGTAATTAGGCACCAATTTTTTGCGCAAAATTTTTGGTAGATTTTACCGATAGAAATTATGTCCGTCGGTAATTTACTCATCCGTCGCTAATCCGTCGGGAATTAGCGACGAAAAACTGTCTGTCGCTAATTTCCGTCAGTAAATCGTTGCATTCTAGTAGTGTAGGTTTCACAAGGATTAGAAAAGAAAAATGGATTAGGATGAATCATAAGTAGATTTTTAAGGGATGACATAATGATAAATACATTTATAAATACAAACTAGAAGTATAGAAAATGCATTTGTCATGATAAGGTAAAACATTAAAAAATGGAAGGTTAAAGGTAAGATACATGTTTAGGTAAAAATGCAACTTAAAAAAGTTTTTTTAAAAAAACCTTTATGCATTATAGTGGGTTAAACAAGTTAAAAGCATACAATGTATGAATGATTATGACCTTATATAAAAATATTGAAGAGGACAAAATGAAATATAAAAGTAGATAAGAAAATATGTGCAAAAGCATAATGGGCCAATCTAGGCATATGAACATAAAAACACATTATATATAAAGCATGATGTGCATGAATTCATGTTAGGTCAAAACTTAAATAAAACATGATAGAATATAAAGCTAAAACAAAAAATGCACGAATGTGGTGTAAAATATAAAAATTGGACAATATGCATGTTACACTACTAATGGTATGTGAACTTAGAAAAGATTTAAAACTAGTCAGAAAATAATTTACAATATAACTTGTTAAAATTGAACAAAATGTGTGAGTGATATAGTGAAACTAGACACAAATGTTGATAGATAAGCAAAAAATAATGAAATGATGGGTCAATTTGAGTAAAATTCAGGTAGGTTAAAGCAAGAAAATGTTCATAAATGCATAACAATCTAAAACAAAATATATGAACTCATAAAAGACTGAAAATGCATAAAACAAACTCATGCCAGGTTAAAAACATAGATACCTGAATAAAGTATACACTAGATAAAATGTGTGAAATAAGACATGAAAGATGATATATGATCCTAGAAAATGCATAACACATAGTTGAATTCATATTATGACAAAGCTAGATAGAAAATGATGTTATGACATTAATATTAATAAGCTAAAACTAGACAAAAATGTTGATATGAAGGCTTAAAAATTGACAAAGATGACAAAATAAAACTCAACAAATATGTGTGATTGATGGATTAGAACTGGACAATGATGATAGTATGATAAGACAAGTTAAATTTAAACATAAATGATGATGAATGTACCAATAAAAGATTAAAAATTAGAAAGAAAATAATAATATGAAGGGTTCGATCTTATAATTGATGACTCAAAACTAGGAAGAAAACATGAAATACACCAATGTGATATAAAAGACTAAAATTGATGAGTTAAAACTAAATACAAATGATAGTATATAAGCCTATAAAAGATTTAAAACTAGGCAAAAATGAAGATATAATAAGTTAAAAATAGACGAAATGCATAACTGGAACTAGAAACAAATTATGAGCCTAGGAAAAGATTTAAAAATGATGACATAATATGTTAGAATTAGAGAAAATACATGATTGGTGGATTAAAACTTGATGCAGATGATGAACTTAAAAAGAATTAAAAAATGATGGTACAATAAGTTAGAATTGAAGAGAATAAATAATTGATGGCCTAAAATTAGACACAGATGATAAACCTATGAAGAAAATGATGGCATGATAATGGAGATGAATCTAAGAAAAATTGAAAACTATGAAGAAGATGATAGGTGATGATCCTAAAGAAGGTTGAAATTTAGAAAGGAAATAATGGTATGATTGATGAGTTAAAACAATAATATCAAAAGGATGAATAATATGTCAAAACTAGAGAAAATATATGATTAGTAGGATGATAGGAAAGATAACATGCATGGCTAAGATTAAAAGTAATTACTACACACCTCAGGTACTCCTATTTTTCATTCTTGGTATATAGTGTATCCATACACCCACAACATCTCATACTTAGTAATAATACTATAAAGATCTCTTAGTGCAAATGCATACCCCTATGTATCCATAGATGATGTACATAAGCCTAAAACTTTGCAAGTTATTGCTTCAATGGAGATCTAAGACCTAAATTTAATTGGAAGATTTTTGGGTCTTTAATTAAGGTTTCACTTTGCACATTAATCGGTTTATATTGCATGCCATCCATTCACAACATACATATCTCATACATATATTGCATGGCATCCATCATCTATCTATATACATATCACATACATATATAGCATACCACAACATACATATCACTATGCACAAATAGGGAATGATCATGAACTTCTTAATAACCCATTTTAACAACTTAGAACAAGTTAAAAAATGGGCTTAGCCTATGAGATCTTCAAGCCTTGAATTTCCAAGCCACCAAAAGGATGAATGGGCCACCATCTTGAACTCTTCAAGCTTAAAGTCATAGCTCTTATAATTACATTCAATCCTTGGCATACAAAGGCAAATATCATATCTTATTCTATGTAATTAACATTTAATTACATACTAAAATAATAAAATTAATTATTACAAACCAAAGGATGTAATCTAAGTCTATGATCAACCCTCAAATGTATATCAAGCAAATAAATACAACTATTACATGTTATAATAATTTATAAGTCAAAAAACAAGTTAAAAATGTTGTCCGGAGGCAAAAATAGGCACTGGGGCGCTGCCTCAGCACTGAGGTGGTGCCTTAGTGTGATCAGGAGGTGCCTTAGCTACTAAAGAGGTGCCTTAGTGACCCTCAATCCATTAAGGAGGTGCCTCAGTGGCCAAAGGCCGAACCATGACTGTTTTTTTGTCATTGTTTCACCTTTAAGTCACAATACTTGCAACCAACATCAAATAATCATAATATTTACAATTATCATGATTTTAATCATGTCAAACTTGTGATTTAGGCTCTGATACCACTTAAAAGGAGATTCATAGCAACTAAACAGATTAAGTGGAATTTTAAAAATTTTAACCACATGCAACTCTTACATGAATACTAGAATCTTATCTAGCCCAGTATCACATCATAAGAACATTTACATGACTAAAAATATATATCAATAGATAATATTTTAAAAACAACAAACAACACAAAGCATTATAAGCTAAAAGTCCTACAATCTAAGAGTTTAGTAACACTTACAAACTCCTAAGTGTATAGCACACTTGACAAACTTTAGGTTGTTGTGATCTACAAGTTCCAACCTCCCTAAATGTGAAGCTTCTAGCTTGATACACATAAGTTGCTCTAATGAGATTTCAAAGATGGTGGGGAACTACCCGCAAGCCTCTCTTTTTGAAGATGACCCAAGATACTTTCTAGAAATCCTCCAAACTTGAATGTGTATGACTTTATAGTAACCTTAAATGGATGTCAAGGATGGATATATATTTGTACAACTCTTGTACAATAATGGCCTTTTCCTTTAGAGCTCATAACACTTGTAATTTTATTACTCTCTACACTTAGATAAAGAAGAAAAAAAAAGATAATATCTCAACTCTTGAGAATTCTCTCTATTTTTCTCTCAATAGTGTAAGAATTAAAAAAGCTCTCTAATATGCATTAGTTTTTTTTTTTGTCTCTACCAAACTTACTAACTTAAAGACATGCATGTGTGAGACACTCAAGCTATATACATGTGTATCTTTGAGTGTCTCACACTCTAACTATGTGCATGCATAACTTTTTGGTTACGTGGCCTAGCTTTTTTAAATAAGTGAGATTAGTTTAGTTACAAGAATAACCTTAGCCTTTGACTTCAATAACTCTTAATGAGTTGGACCAAGGTCTTGGACTTGTTTAACGCTTAAACAAGGCCCATATATATATATATATATATATACCAAACTAATTAAGACAACTCATGGGCTTATTTAACTCCTAAATAAAATTCAAATCTTATCCATCATATTTAATCCTTATGGTCCTTCTCATGGCCCATATCCATATATACAATTAGAGGTAAATATCAATTTAGTCCTTGAACTTAATATTACATATTAAATCAATTCCAAATTAATATTTAATTAATCACAATTAGTCATAACCTTTGAATTTAGATTTCAGGATATGCTAGATCATCGTACATGCACAAATCCAATTTAATTAATTTAATCAGTTAATTAAACTCTTTAATTAACAATTAAATTAATAATTATCATTATTAGTGCAACTCTTATGTGTGTCACTTACTAAGTTCAAGTCTAACTGGCAATGGAAAATAATATTAACACTTAATATTATGGAAACACCTTTCCATTCTAAATGTAAAAATTTCAATTAATCACATTTAGTTCTCATAAGTCATGAGTGACCCTTACCATAGATGTCACGACTACCCAAATAAAAATGAATACTTTCCATAGATCCCTAAGAACCATAAAATACAATTACCATGCATTAAATGTTCTTTCATTACAAGATCCCAATATCAACTAGAGTCATAGTTTAGTCAAACTCTAATTGCCTTAATCATATGACCTCATCTTCAATTCAATTCTTGATAAAACACGACTACTGCTAGAAACTCTTTTCTAGCACCGAAACGTTTTTGGATAAGTCAAGTTTGACCTGGCCAGGTACTTATTCATTAAGAATAACTTAGATAGCATAAAATCTTATCTCGGTACACTACAGGTAATGAATTCCATCTTGGCCGATCACTCATCCCTATATATAAGCGACTAGAGCCATCACATGCCATATACCCATATATAGCTAGCACATGTATATAAACGATAATAAACTCTAACCAACCATATGCGGATGGCCATGTTGCCTCAAGTCAAAGGACCATATATACCATTATGTCCAAGATTATTATTTTTGACAAAAGTGAATTTCCATGCAATCATAAATCTTACGTCACAGTTCGATCCACCCATCACATGAGCATCCACATGTCTATTATGATATCTCATATTAAGTAGCATGAGACTCACTACCTCCCACTATCGATATCACATACCAATTAAGGTAAATAGACAGAGGTGATAGTCTAGGGATTAATACTACCCCCTATATTAATCCAACGACTTTGAACATTTATAGTATATGTACTAAATGAGTTTGTCTCTTATATTATCAACTCTTGATAATAAGCTCATTTAATATAATACTAAAGGGTAAATATTCAAATAAACTCAATATTTAATTTATATGAATATTATTTTATCGTCAATCGGGATAAAAGTACAATGTCATCATATAAGAATGACACTAGAGCACATTTATACTAATACTATTAGCCATGGATGGTTATATATATGTGTATATATCTACAGTGGTTTCTGTAATTTTTTAATTATTTCTCCTATTATGAATTCTTTTTTTTTGACATATATTGCTTGCAACTTGTGCCTTAGCCCTAATCCCCACAACGAAACATCTTATTACCCCTGCTTGCATAGCTACTTAATGTATTAGACTATATATTAGTTTTGGCTTGTTGGTTAGCTAACAAAATTTTTCATGTTCTTGAATGATGCCACTCATTAGCTGCATTAGCTGATTCATGCAAAAACCCCACAACACTACCCTTGTCTTTTATTTCAGGTGTGAATGTATGCATGTAGTAAAAAATTAAAAGAACTTGTGATTCCAATAAAAAGGATTTGGAAATTTGCCATTGAGTGTTGTTTTGCTGTAAAAAAAAAGAACCCATATTTTTTTATCAAATATTTTTTGTTTAGCGAACAATATGGAAGTAATTATACTGGAGTAGGCTAAATTAGCAGAGGAGAGAGGAGACATAATACTTAGGGTGATTTAAATACTGAATAACAATAAAGATGGGACCATTACCAATAACAATAAAAATATGATTTAAATATTGAATTAAAAATCAACTCACGTTAGGAGAACAACTAAAATAATATACATTGCCTAATTATTTATTAAATTTATTATATGTAATTTTTTGTGTTTATAATTTTTTATTTAATTTTATAGTTGATATTCTTTTTATATTTTGTATTTATTATATGTAATTCTCTTTGGCCAAGTGGCTAAAGTGATTTGCCATGTTCAACAGTTACTCATCTTGGGCACTTGATGACCATAAGCTCTTGTTGTATTGCCTATAGTTCTTATATTTGGCTTTTGACGTGTGTAGTAGTTAGTCTTTAGTTAACTAGTTTGTATTAAAAATATCTCATTTACTTTAATCTAAGATATCCCATAGACTGAACTTTTTAATCAAGAATCTAAATGAAAACGTCAAATTAATAAATTGTAGTGATAAATTAGCATACACTAGATGTTATGGGTTTAATCTATAGCGAGGTTTAGAAAATTGAACAATAGACTGTACAATAGTTGAATCATGTTCTGGTCCACTGCAAATGAACAAGTGAGATTTTGGATAAATAACACAATAAACAAAACTAGCTATTTTATTTTAAAATTTTTTTTTTGTTTTAAGTTGTGAATAGTTTAAAAATAAAAATTATTACTTTAATATGTGTATTTATATTGGTCCCCCACCTAGATGTGTCCATATTTATATCATTTATTTTTTCAACTTTTGAACTATTATTTATTATTTTAATGATCATATTTTTATTACTATAATATGTTTATGTACATTGGCGTATATGTTTATAATAATTTGACTATTTTTTGTAGGTAAAATGGTAGATTATTTATTAAATAATTCTACATTAAGTTTATCGAACTCTGATTATTCTAATTCAAGCGATGATGATAGTATTGATGATGATATAGAAGATTTGTTAATGGTAAGATATATGATGGCAAGTAAAAAAAATTTTATTGAGAAAATTCCTTGTAGGACGTCTATGTTATCTGGAAAAGAATATACCCTCGAGGTATTAGTGGGAAATCCTAATAGATGCTATGAAGGTTTTCGTATGAAACCACATGTGTTTAAGAATTTATGTGATAATTTAAAGATGAAGAATTTTTTAAGTGATGTTAAAAGTGTAAGTGTGGAGGAAGGTGTGGCAATGGCTTTAGCAATTCTTTGTCATGGCACAAGACAGACTTGTAGTAGAGTAATTCCAACATTCAACTGCATAATACATTATTGGTTTAAAAAAGTTATAAGAACATTAGCAACTCTAGGAGTTAATGTGATAAAACCAGTAAACAGAGGTGAAGTACAACTTGAGATTCAAAATAATCTAAAATGGTTTCCTTATTTCTAGGTATGTTATATAGTTGTCTAACTATATAGTTTTCTTAATATAAAATGTGTTTTTTTTTTTTGTTTATAACCGACTATTTTTTTCATAGAAATGCATAGGTGCTATTGATGGCACTCATGTTGTTGCTTGAGCTCCAATTTCTAAGCAAAAAAAATTCCATGGAAGAAAAGCAATACTAGTCACGGAAAATGTTATGGTCGTATGTTCTTATGACATGATGTTTATATTTGTATATACTGGATGGGAAGGAACTGTAAATGATTCTCGGGTATTTCTTGATGCACTAACTAGACAAGAAAATAGATTTCTTTTTCCTACTAATGGTAAGATACGAAATTTAATTTATTTTTTTATTATAATGTTAATATTTAATAAGAATAAATATGTATGACTTTTTATTTTCAAATTATTATTACGTCGTAGATGCTGGTTATTCAAATATATCTGGATTTTTAGGTCTTTATCGCGGTGAAAAATATCATTTGAATGATTTTCGTGGACATAGAAGAATTAGAAGGAAGTATGAATTATTTAATTTCAGACATTCATCATTGCACAATGTGATAGAGAGGGCTTTTGGTGTTTTAAAGGCAAGATTTTCTATTCTAAAATCAATACCAAGCTATTCATTACGCCGCCAAAAATTGATTCCAATTGCATGCTGCACTTTACATAATTTTATCAGAAGAGAAGACAGAGCAGATAGACTTTTTACATCATATGGAAGAGAAAGATTACAAATTCATGAAGAAAATAATCTTGATGTAGTGCAAGGTGTTCAAGTAGACATGTCTCAACATAGTCAAATGCGCTATTAGAGATTCAATTGCTGATCAGATATAGCATGATTATAATAATCATCATAGTAGCTTAGTAGCTCTT
Source organism: Macaranga tanarius (assembly GCA_949673435.1). NCBI lineage: Eukaryota > Viridiplantae > Streptophyta > Magnoliopsida > Malpighiales > Euphorbiaceae > Macaranga > Macaranga tanarius. Next base: position 7,020 of record CATIWO010681985.1, on the reverse strand, counting down.
AACTTTGAATTTATTTACAATTTAAAACTAATAATTTTGATTTGTTTTAATTTAGTGATTTAAAATTTTTCATGATTATTACTAAACTATTGATTTAGTTGTGTTTTAACCATTAAATGAATGAGCATTTTGTAGAGGAATATAAATTTATATAAGATTAATACACTAATTTAATAAATTTACAATTATTTTATTATCATTATAACTCTAATTTATTATTTAAACTCTGCTATATGTAATAGACATGTTGTAATAATTTCTTTTTAAATAAGGTGATTTATTAAAATTAGTTAAATGTGAATAATTTAAAATTTTTTAATAAAATAAAGATTTAATATTAAATAATATAATATGAATCACAATAATAATTATTATATTAAATAAAAAGTTATTTTAATAATTTTCATTATTAAAAAAATAAAAATTATAAAAACATGAAAAACCACAAAATGACAAGTTAATAAACAAACATGCTTTTATGTTTTCTATTTTGTCTTTTAGAAAATGGAAAACTGGAAAACAAAGAAAAAGAAAAGAAAACTAAAAAAGGAAATATAAAATGTTTTTCAAAACTAAACTGGCCCTTAGACTTTCCAGATAATTTGTTCTTAATTTTTTTTTTGAACAAATTTGTTCTCAATTTAACTATTATGCATTATTCTGTCTCAATAATTATATCACATTATAGTAGTACCAAGAACATGTTATCATTAACACAACATTTCTTTGACCATGAGAAAGCTGAAAAAACATGTATCCTAATTATTTTCATATCTTCACCATCTTCTACAGATATACAGCATAAGACTCTTTTAGTACTCTAATAAAATAGCACTGATAGCATCTGTCAGCATTTGGATTTTTTTGTTCGTTTGATAGCATTTGTTTCTTTCTTGTTCGTGTGATCTTGCTGAAATTATCTCATCTTAGCTTCCCAATATGTGTATTATTTCATGGAATTGCAGAGGGATAGGGCAAAGATTCACCACTAGGGTTCTTAAAGATTTGATATTGTAAGTTTGCAACACAAACCTATGATGGTTTTTCTAATAGAAACTAAAAAGGAGACACAGTTCCTTGAAGATCTGAGACGAAGATGGGGCTTTGATAGAGGAGAATATGTAGATCCAGTTGGGAGAGCTAGGGGTCTAGCCCTCTGGTGGAGGGCAGAGTGGAAAATATAAATTTTGGGAAAGAATCAACACTTCATAGATACAATCATACAAGAATCATCACCCTGGCATTTCACCGGGGTTTATGGACACCCACAGCGCAGTCAACGAACTCAAGTATGAGAAGAAATTAAAGCTTTAAACATGAGAGGACATATCCCATGGATGATGATTGGTGATTTGAATGATTATATAGATCCATGAGAGAAATTTAGCGGTAACATTTTTTCTTAGTCCCAATCAAATACCCTTTAAAGATTTTATAGATTCATATGGTATGCTCGATCTGGATTTTAAGGGAGGAAAGTATACATGTCATAATAGACAAATTGAAACAAAAGCTATAGCAGCCAGACTGGATAAAGCCATAGCTAATACATAATGGAGATTACGGTTTGAATATGCTCAGGTGATACATGAGAAATTGTTAGGATCAGACCACAGGCCTTTAATCCTTTAAGTACAATCAAGATCTAAAAAGGTGAAAAGAAATTTCAAGTTTGAAAATAAATGGCTGAGAGAGGAAGACTATGCTAACATAATTTTAGAGGCTTAGAATGGCATCTCTTTGGAATCAGAACTTCCCATTACTCACAAGCTTACTCACTGTGCTCGGGCGTTGAAGATCTGGAGTAAAGATAAATTTGGAAATATCATAGAAAAGATCAAAAGATGCAAAGAGCTACGAAATAAGATTAAGGAGCTATGGATGAGAGAGGACCTCCATTGGCAATAAAGGTCATAAATTGACTGGCTAGCATCAGGGGATAAAAACACGAGGTTCTTTCATCTCACAACCATTCAAAGGCGCCATAGCAATCAGATTGTAAAAATAAAGAATGAAGATGGTAACTGGATAACTAATGAGCAGAAAATAGAAAGAGCAGCACTGAAATTTTACAAAAATCTTTATAAGAAAAAAAGAACCATCATCAGTCCAAGAGTTATTCAAGGCATTCCAAAGTTAGTATCTGCAGAAATGAACTCATCACTGCTCATTCTAATATCTGAATATGAAGTGAAGAGAGCAGTATTTCAATTAGGCAATTTGAAGGCCCCATGTCCTGATGGCTTCCTGGGAGTATTCTTTTAAAAAAATTGGCAGCTAGTTAATGGAGATGTGGTCAGGTTAGTCCATAATTTTTTCTTAACCCAATTTCTACCATTTGCTTTGAATAGAACCTCCATTGCTTTGATACCAAAGAACAAAAATCCTGAGAGCTTCAAAGAGTTTAGACCTATTAGATGTTGCAACTTTCTATATAAGATTGTGTCAAAAGTTATGGCTAATCGATTAAAAAAATGGATGCCTCATCTGGTTACTCCCCTCCAATCTGCTTTCATCCCTAGTCGCAGCATACAAGATAATATTATAATTAACCACGAGGCTGTACATGGTTTGAAAAATAAGCGAAAGGGCAAATTTGGGAATATGGAAATCAAGTTAGATATGGAGAAAGCCTACAATAGAGTTTTCTGGGATTTTCTTGATCTTGTGTTTATTACGTTTGGGTTTTGATGATAGATGGGTATAATTGGTGAGTAAGTGTGTCAGGTCTGTGCAATTCTCTATTATGCTTTCACCCTTTAAATTCTTTCATCCTGAGAGGGGTCTCATGCAAGGAGACCCCCTCTCTCCGTATTTATTTATCCTTGTTACTGATGTATTATCTCAGATGATTTCTCTAGAATTTGAAAATGGGAATTTAAAGGGTTATAAAGTGGCCAAACACAGCCTTCCACTCACACACATTCTCTTTGCTGATGACACTGTCCTTTTCGGTAAAGCTACTATAGCTGAAGCAAGAAGGTTAAAAGGTATTCTTTCAGAATACACTAAAGCTTCTGGTCAAAAAATAAAATCTACAAAAATCAGGCATTCTTTTCAGCAGTAATACTTCTCCTGAGGTGAAACTTGCTATAACTTCATTTATCAAAATTTTAGAATCCCACTCCCTCAAGCAATATCTGGGCATTCCTACAAGGTGGGGCCAGTTAAAGACACAATTATGTGATTTCATCCTCTAGAGAATCTTGTCAAAATTTCAGAATTGGAAGTCAAAGCTTTTTTCTCAAGCAGGGCGAGAAATCATGATCAAAGCAGTCATTCAGGCAATTCCTGCCTAAATAAAATTGAATCTTTGGTAGCAAAGTTTTAGTGGAGCCAGGATGTTTCAAATAGTACAATGCACTGGATCTCGTGGAAAAAACTTACTCAAGCTAAACAAGATGGTGGATTGGGTTTGAGGATATACAGTTATTCAACCTCTCCTTATTAGCCAAACAGAGTTGGAAAATACTGACAGATCCCAGCTCTATAAGTGCAAAACTCTTAAAAAGCATTTACTTTCCTTATTCTTCCTTTAACAATGCAAAAAAAGGTTATAGGCCCTCATGGATTTGGCATAGAATCCTTGAAGGCAGAGACTTAATTCTTAGAGGGAGCAGATGGAACTTGTCATCGGGTGATAATATCAACATTTGGGAGGATAAATGGGTTCCGACGCTTCCAAATTTTAAAATTCAATATGAAACTCCTTTTAATAACACTTTCCGGCAGGTTAAGGATATCATTAATCCTTTAACTAGAAGTTGGAACCAAGGTGTTCTTTCATCTCTCTTCGCTACACTTGAGATTTATGCTATCAACCAGATCCCATTAATAGGGAGAGGAGGAAAAGACTCTCTAGTTTGGCATCACAACAGGAGGGGTATCTATTTAGTCAAGTCAGGGTATCGACAGCTTAAACAGTTACAGATAGAATCCACCAATTTTGTAAGCTCTGACTCCTTTTCTACTGCTAGCAAACATTTCTGGAGTGATATTTGGTTTCTGCAGGTGCCTCCTAAAATAAAAAATTTTATCTGGAGATGTGCTTACAACTCTATTGCAGTAAATTTTAATCTTGTTCATAGAAGATGTAAATCAGACCCTTCTTGTTTGATATGTGGTATGTCGGAGGAAACAATTGAACACATGTTGTTCCAATGTAACCCAGCAAAATTAATTTGGTTCGGCAGCCCTTTAAGCTATGTTCCTAATAACCAAGGATTTCAGTCGTTTGCTCAATGGTGGTCGGATGTTCAACAGATGATGTAACAAAGAGGTCAGCCTCAACTTATGGGAATGGTGGCAGTAATCTGCTGGCACATATGGAAATACCGAAATCTGAAAATTTTTCAGAACCAAGAATCTGATCCACATGTGGTGATTCATAAATGTATCAGAGACTGGAATGAAACTCAAGTATCCACTACTCCAAGCCGAAACTGGACAAACACTGAAATAGATACTACCAGTGAACCATGGCAGCCTCCTCCATTTGGTTTCTTGAAAATTAATTGTGATGCTTCTTTCCAAATGAAAATAAAAAAGGCTCAAATGGCTTTCATCTGTCACAATTATAGAGGCCAAATTATTTATACTGCAATGTCAACCCACTTTTGTTCTTAATCAGCAGTGGCCGAGGCTCTTGCTATCAGGGAAGTAGTAAGGTTTGCCTACAACTATCAATTACATTATTCCATTATAGAATCAGATTTTGCAGAAGTTATTGAAGCAGTAAACTCTTCCTTTGAAGCCTGTCCCTGGGAATTTAAAGCAGTAGTAGAAGAGATCATATTGCTGAAGGAGAAACTGCATAATATCATAGTAGAATTTATAAGGAGAAATAAGAACATGGTGGCTGACTGGTTATCGAAAAATAATTATCTTCTAATAAGCCAAGGATCTCTCGATAGCTTCCTCCCCAATTTCAAAGGCTTTTAGTTAAAGATTACAGCCCCCCAGATATCTAAGATCTTTTTTTACAGTGTCTTTTGCTTCCAACCACCTCTTGTCTGTTTCTTTTGTTTTGTTCCGTTGGTTAAGTTTTCTGGTTTGTGTGGCTTTGTTTATAAGTCCATTGTTGTTTTGTTATCTTCAGTTTTTTTTTTCTGTTTGTCTTAGTTCTTAGGTTTATGTGTGGCTTTGCTTATAAGTCCACTGTTTTAATTAGAGGTTGGTCTTTCTTCGAGATAAGAGTTAGGGTGTTTAATCTTGATGTATTTATTCCCTCCAGTCATGTAAAGGGTTTTGTTCCCTCTCCTTTTCTCAGTTATGATATTTTATCATTAACCTTTAAAAAAAAAAAGAATATGTTATCATTATGATGACATTGGGATTTGGTTGTAAGTTTCTTTTATGAATGATATTTTCTTCGTGATCAAAAAAAATTATGATGACATTGGAAATGGATAAAATAATGCAAGTCACATTACTGCAGAGAATCATGGGGTAGAACCAACCATGCTACATCAGAACTAATGGATTTCAGTGTTTATGGCGAAGTGAACAATGAACTTTCACATCCATCTAATTGTTTTAACTAAAAGAATCAGTTTAGCAACCTTATTTTCCATTACACAAAATAATTAATGAAGCTTACGAATTAAAATTTTAAAAATTAAATAAATTATATTTTAATAATTTTTTTTAATATAACAATTTAATAGTTATATAATTTTTATAAAATGAGAAAACAAATTTAGTTATATTACATTATATAATAATAGATAGTACTAAAATAATTAAAAACTATTAAAATATAGGGGAATTACTAAAATCTTTGTGAGGTTTGCTCAAATATACTAGTTGATCTATTTTTTTTTAAAAAAAATATTATAACATTTGTGAGTTTTGTTTCCCTATACTAACTCATTCCTATGTTAGTTTTGCTGTCAATTCATACATTAAAGTGTAATTTTCTAATAAAAAATATTTCCTTTTGGTCCTTGAAGTTTATTGTTTAATTCATACCATTTTTTACTTTTTAAATTTTTTTCAAAAGTAAAAAAATAAATTGACTTATTTTAAATATAAAAATTTTATAGGCAATAATATTTTTATATTTAAATTAAAATATACATACGTACACCCACCCACACACACATATATACGATCAAATTACAATTATACTAAAATTTCAAATAACATGTCAAATTGAGCTAATTTTATGAAGTTTTAAAATTTAGTATAAATAAAAAATAAATTGACTTATTTTAAATATAAATTTTTATAGAGAATAATATTTTTATATTTAAATTTTTAAAAAAATAAACACACACAGATATACATATATCATAATTGTATTAAAATTATAAATAATATGTCAAATTGAATTAATTTTACGAAATTTTAAATTTTAGTAGAAATATGCAAAAAGTCAAAGAAGTTATACTTTTTAGTACTAATATGCCTTTTGATTTTGCATTGACAGCTTTAATGATTTATTTTCATCTGATATCGTATCCAATAGTCACATAATTTACGTCTATTGGTCTTTTTAATTATTTGAATCTACTAGTTTTTCTCCATTTTTATGACTAAAAGTTGCCTCTAAATGTATCTTGTTTAAATCTTAACCATACAAATTGTCATATAATCATGTTATGCCTAACCATTAGAGAACATGATTTTTCTACAATGCCTTGAAGGTATTGCTACCTTTAAAAATAAAAATAAAAATAAAAAAAGTTATCTGTTATAATAGGTTAGCAGGTAATTTTTTTAACGTACAATCTAAACGTTTTTAATTCCATTTTTTTTAACACTTTTCAAACTTTTAAAAAAAGCTAGTGAAAATTTTATCAAACAAAAATCTTAAAAAAAAAAATAAAAGATTCATATCACTTTTTATCTCTCAAATTCAATCACTACTTTCTATCCCTTAGATTCATCTCTTAAATTCAACTATTACTTTCAGTCTTTCATATTCAACATCAAAAGTTCAGGTTAGCTACTAAATATTTATAAATTTACAATTATTTCAATTCAATCATTTGTTATTATGATATTTTTCTGGTTTCT
>CATIWO010681890.1:0-10270 GCA_949673435.1 Macaranga tanarius | reverse complement strand
TTATTTATTTATGTAAATTTACAATATTCTAATAAGATATATTAATGTTAATTTTTTATATTTATTAATTTTTTAAAAAATCAAATGAACCGATTCTCTAAAATATATTTAAATACGTTTTGTTAGAATTTTTTTGGTAGTAAATAATTTTATTAAGAGTTTTATATATTTAGAAACTAATGTTATTAATAAAATTTAAAATATATTTTAGAGAATCGGTTCATTTGATTTTTAAAAAAATTAATAAATAAAATAAATATAAAAAATTAACATTAATATTTCTTATTAGAATATTGTAAATTTACATAAATAAATAACTTTAAAATTAAAAAGTGAAAAAAAAAAAAGAAAAATAACTGAACCGAACCGGTTCAAACCGAATTAACCTCATAAAAACCGAACCGAATCAAAACGCTACTCCCAGTAGCGTTTTTGCCCTTCCTTGTCAAATCATGCGTTTTTCTGTGCATAGGGAAAATTTTGTCCGCTTCCCTAAACGCTACTTCAAGTAGCGCTTTTATTTTTTATCTACAGAAAACTACCCTAAAATGGAAATGAGAATTATTTTTCAAACAACCCTAAACTGGGAATAAATTTTATGTTTTACCCCCAAAATGGTAAAAAGCCCATAATATCTATGCTTCTTCACCTGCATGTCTCTCACTTTCACTTTTTTTTTTTTTGCTTCAGTAATAATTATATTATAAGCTTCTCTGTGCTACATGGCTCTGATTAGTATTAAGGTTTTATGAAAAATCTTATGTCAGAATAATAAGAAGAGCAATATCTGTTGTATCTTTTCCGAGTGCTCATAAAAATTGATCATTGTCCAATTTACCAGAATTATTGATAGTCGTAGATTGCTTTGAATTGAGTGATTTATTTGTTTTTATTAATGTTCTAAAACATATATATATTTTTTTATTTACTTTCAACTATTGATATTTGAAAACGGAAGAACTTCATTAAGAAGAATCAAACAGAAGTACATCTTCCATAAAAGCTGGGAGACAAGAACCCCACCAGCACCTACCAGCCTTGGACATAAGGAGGGTTGTTTATTCGGTCGGTTTGGTTAATTTTTTTGATCGAATTGAACTAATCGAACTGAAATAATTCAAAATCAAACCGACTTAAATTTTAGTTCGGTTGGTTATAAAAAATTCGAAAATTATGTGTGAAAAACTGAACCGATCAAACCAAACCGAAAATTTTAAAAATATAAATTATTTTTGTATTTTTATATTAAATTAGTATATATTTTTTATAAATATTTAGAAATAAAAAATAAAAGTTCGGTTAACTAAAATTTTTGTATATAAAACCAAACCGAACTAAATTTCAGTTGAACCGAATCAAATAGAGTCGGTTCGGAACCCATGCACACCCCTAGACACAAGCGCTGCTTTAGCAAGAGTATGTGCAACATTGTTAGCTGATTTGAAAATAAAACTAACAGAGACACTATTCAAAGACTTGGTAAGAGAACGACAATCCTCAATAACACATGCAAGATAAGACATATCTGGAACATCAAATTGAAGCTCACTAACAACCACTTTGCAGTCTGATTCTATTAAAACTTAGTCCCAACAATTGTCTTTGATCCACGAAAGAGCCTCCTTTATACTAAAAGCCTCCGCCTCTACAGCTGAAATACCCAAAGGAAAGAATCCAGAAATTCCATCCATCCGTTCACCTTTATCATTTCTGGCCACACAACCAAACACGAAACCACCACTCTGATTGGCAACTACTGCATTCACATTGACTTTGATGTAGCTAGGAGGAGGAGCAGTCCATGTAGCAGATCTATTCATGCTAACAGAACCATAAGAAGTTGAAACATTTACTTGCTGCCATTGATGTAGAAAAGTTGATGCCCGATTAACAACTTGGCGAGCAGTTAGCAATTTATTTTTCCACAAACTGTCATTCCGAGATAGCCAGATACTCCAGCAAACCACAGCGAAGAGACATAAGGCCAAGGAATTAATAAACTTTTGTAAATTCATCCAGGTGTCCATAAATTGAGAAGTTCGAAGAACAAACCAATCAACCGCCATAAGAGACCAACAATATCTAGCCAGCGCACAATTAATAAATGCGTGGCTCACAAATTCCTACTCATTATGACACAGACAACACATGGCATCTACCTGAATTCGATGTTGAATTAGATTAGGGGCCAGAGGCAAGACATTTCGACAAAGCTTCCACATAAAAACATTACATTTTGGTGGACTTTTCAAATTCCAAATAGACTGCCAAGAGAAACCGCCATAACTGTCCTGATCAAAAGTAGTTGAAGGGATTTATACGCACTTTTAACTAAAAAACTTCTTTTGACTCCCAATGCCACATCAGTTTGTCCTCTCTCCCACCATGACAATAAGGAACATTGGCAATTAAACTTCGATCTCTGGCATTAAATAAATCATTAAGCACATCAAAATCCCATTCCAAACCATTTGGAAGCATAAGAGCCGAAACTGGCTTAGATTGAACATCTTCATGAAGATCAGAACTAACTAACCCATAATCCTCGTCTAAAAGCCAAGGGCCCTTGCCTATTCTTACTAAATTACCATTACCAATACACCACCGCACTCCCTTTTTGACTATATCTTAGGCAACCAGAATACTATTCCAGACAAAACTAGCTTTGTAATGAGGTTTTACATCCAAAAAGCTCCCTTTAGGATAATATTTATCTTGAAAGAGTCTTGCCATCAAAGAATTAGGATTTGAGACTAAATTCCAACCTTGTTTGCTTAAAAGAGCAAGATTGAAATCATTAATTTTACGGAATCCCATTCCTCTAAATTTCTTCGGAGTGAATAAGTGTTCCCATGCAAGCCAATGAATCCCCTTGGAATCACCTCTACTATGGCCCCACCAAAAATAATTTAACATTCTTTCGATTTCCTTATAAAGAGAAATAGGCAATTTAAACACTTGCATTCCATAGTTTGGCATGGATTGAAGGATAAATTTAATTATAATCTCCTTGCCTGCAACCGACAGCATACACCCCTTCCACCTATTCATCCTTTTCCACAGTCTAGTTTTAATCGTAGCAAAGATCTCTCTCTTTCTCTGTCCTACCATAAAGGGCAAACCTAAGAAGGATCCATTACACCGCATCAGCTGAACCCCAAGAGAAGATTGTAATAAAGTTTTACATTCAGGTCGGACATTTGGGCTAAAGAAAATAGATGATTTCTGAAAATTAATCACCTGACCCGATTCAAGCTCATACAGCCTCAACATTTCCATTGATATGAGCTAACTCCTCACTTAACGCTTTAAAAAATAAGAGGCAGTCATCTGCAAAAAATAGATGAGAAATAGGAGGACCTCTAGGCATAATCCTGCAACCATGAATAAGATTGAGTTGCTCTTTCTGCTGAATCAGGTGACTAAGACTCTCAGCACAAATAATAAAGAGGTACGGAGACAATGGGTCTCCTTACCGAAGTCCACGGAAAGGAACAACTGGATTACTTTCCCAATTGCCATTACACATAAATAGCGGATAGTTGAAACACAAAGCATAATAAGATCTACCCACTTAATACAAAAACCCATAGCCTGCATAATCTCCTTCAAGAAACCCCACTCAATCCAATCATAAGCCTTACTCATATCAATCTTTAAAGTTGCATACCCATCTCCTTTTGATTTTTTAGTTTTCAAATAATGCCTACACTCAAAAGCAATAAAAATGTTATTAGTTATAAGTCAGAGGGATAAATGCACTCTGATTTTTTAAAATTAGCAACGGAAGCAACCTTTTCAATCTATTGGCCATCACCTTTGAAAAGATTTTGTAACGAACGTTACAAAGGGAAAGAGGCCTCAAATTCGACATACACTGAGGAACATCAGTTTTTAGAATTAAAGACACAATGGTGTCATTTAAATTAGGAGGAAATGAAACCGAAGTAAAATATTGAGAGACTTCTTCCATGATATTAGCTCCAATAATATCCCAAAAATATTGAAAGAACGCTGGGGTAAGGCCATCCAACCCCAGAGATTTATCCGCTTGCATACTAAAGACAGTGTTCCTCACTTCATTCATATAAAGAGGAGCAAGCAAAGATAGATTATCATAATCAGAAATAACCCGAGGAACCAATTGGGCAATATACCCATTATTGGAAGTTGTTGAAATAAAAAGTGTTATGAAAAAATGCTCAATGTGATCACCTAACCCGTCTTCCCAAGTCAGCCACCTACTATTATCATCTTGAAGTTTCATGATCGTATTCTTCCTAGGCTGCCTTATGGAATAACTTAGTATTAGCATCACCCTCTTTATACTAAAATAATTTAGCTCGTTGTCGCCAATAAGAAGCCTGATTGTCTAGAGTCTTGTTCAATTCATTAGACCACTGGTTAAAGCTAGCCATTCTTACTTCATCTCTTCTACTTCTGAACCTACCCATCGCTTTTTTACATTTATGCAACTGAGCATTAAAGTTTGTTGGGGAACTCTTCACTCACTTTTCCAAATCAGACATGTAACAATTCAACTTATCCAAGAACAACATAGGATGAGAACGGGTCCAACTGTTAACAACCACCTCCCTACAATTTAAATTTTTAACCCAATAATTTTCGAATAAGAATCTTCGCCGCTGTCTAGGAAAATGCTGGCCAAAAAGAGCTAATAAAATTGGAAGATTATAAGATACCGAAGTCTCCATAGTAGTAATAGTTGCACTACTAAAAAGATTAAGCCATGCACCATTAGCTAAAGCTCTATCTAATTTCTCCTTAACCCACCCCTCATAATTTCGCCCACGTTCCCAAGTAAACTGATTCCCAATTAATCCGAGATCTGATAGTCCATCATTAGTAACAACATTTTGAAATCCTTCTATAAGAAAACCAGGCTGAGGAACTCCCTCTTGCTTCACTTTTCCTTCCAAAATATCATTGAAGTCACCTATAATAGCCCCAGGGAGACTAGATGATCCAAAAATATATTGAATAAGATCCCAAAAAAGATGGTGATCATTCCAATTTGAAAAACCATAGAAGATAGTAAAATGCCAGGAAGCATTACCTAAAGACAGTTGGATATCAATATGATGCCGGGAATAACTAAGCAAATGCACTCTTTGTTCTTCATTCCAGAGAATTGCCAAACCGCCACTATAGCCAACACAGTCAACATTAAACATACAATCAAAACCCAAAGCTTTCTTTAGATGAGCCAACCTTGTGCTAACAACTAAAGTTCAATTGGAAAAACTAAATTTGGCTTACATTCCATAACCAGCCGTTTAAGGGCTTGAACTGTATGTGGGTTGCCAATCCCATGATAGTTCCAACTTAAACATCTCATAGGCCTCGGCAGACCCAAGCACCTAGGTCCGCCGTTTATAAGTTTTTTGAAGACTCCTTCCCATCACTATTAGCCTCCTTATTACCTTCTGTGATTTCTAAAGTTGGGCCTCTCTTTTCATTCAGCCTATTTTGATTAACCACCTCCATAATTCCCATTTCATACATTCTTCTTCTTTTTGGATCATAGATTTAAATTCCTTGGATAGACAGTCCACCACTACGCTCTAAATCTTCCACTTCCTTTTTAACAGCTACAATGATCTTTTCTTTCCCCTTAACTGTTGGAACTGAGGAAGCAATATCCACTGATGGACAAGGTAAATGTAAATGCAGTATCTACATTGTCTTCCTTATGTGAGCTATGTCAAGGAAGTCATCCTACCATAGAATGTCAAATGATGCAAGGGATGACTATAAAGGGTGTCAAATATGTGGGCAATTTCAAAGGACCTAAAAACCAATTCTATGGTAATACTTATAACCCTAGTTGGAGGAATCAACCAAATCTCTCTTGAGGCAATCAAGAAAATAACCAGTGGAGACCATAAGCACCACCAAGATTTAGAGGACAGAATGTGCAACAACCTCAACATCAGTTTTAATAAGATAAGACTTCATCCTCAGGAACTTCAATAGAGAGCAAGATGGAGAAATTCATGGATGTGATGTCATCAAAGATGAGACAGCAAGATGAAGCTCAAAAGAGGACGGAGCAGATGATCCGAAATCACTCTTCTTCTATTCACAACCTAGAAGTGCAAATGGGGCAGATAGCAAATTCCTTAGCAACAAGGAATCAAGGTGCATTACCGAGCAATATAGAGAAGAATCCAAAAGAGCAAGTAAAGGCTATCACCTTGAGAAGCGGTACGAAGATCCAAATCCCAAAAGCAATAATGGAGTACGAAGAAAAGAAGAATGAAGGAGAGAAAGAACGGGATGATGAAAGGGTTGAGACACCAAAAGAATTAGAAGTGAAGGAAGAGAATAAAGAAAAAGCTAAGCCGAAAGCACCACCTATTCAACCTTATGAACCTCCAGTACTATATCCATAAAGGTTGAAGAAAAAGGAGCATGACCAGCATTTTGCAAAGTTTTTAGAAAGATTTAAGACACTCCACATCAATATGCCTTTGGTGGAATGTTTACCTCAGATGCCGAAGTATGCAAAGTTCTTGAAGGAGTTGATTTCCAACAAGAAGAAGTTACAAGAGTTTGAGACAGTCACACTTACAAAGAAATGCAGTGCAATCATTTTAAACAAATTTCCTTTAAAAAGGAAGCAACCAGGGAGTCTTACTATTTCATGTTCTATGGGGAATTTGTCATTTCAAAAATCTTTGTGTGATTCAGGTGCTTCCATTAATCTTATGCCTTTGTCTATTTATAGGAAATTGGGACTTGGAGAAGTAAGACCAATAAACATTCATCTACAATTGGCATATAGGACAGTAAAGGAACCAGAAGGAATAGTGGAAGATGTGCTAGTAAGGGCTGGAAAGTTTATTTTTCCAGTGGACTTTGTCATTCTTGACTTTGAGGAAGATGAAGACATCCCTTTGATTCTTGGTATGCCTTTTCTCTACACTGCCAAGACAATCATTGACGTATATGATGAAACTTTAACTCTAAGAGTAGGTGAGGAAAGTTGTAAGTTCAACATCTATCAAGATATGAAACATTCTTCTGAAAGTGACTTATGCTGTAGAGTTGATGTTGTGGATGAATGTGTGATTGAAGTCCAACGAAGGAGGTTGGCAAATTGTGATGAATTAGAGTATATTGAGAAGTGTATGTAGGTACAAACCTCCCAAGATGAAGATTACCTTAAACACCAAACTTCTTTTCCCCAAATCCAATTACCAAACACTGAACCTACACCACCATCAACCATAAAACCACCAAATGTAGAATTGAAACCCTCACCTCAACATTTGAGGTATACTTTTTATGGAGAGAACCAAACTTTACCTGTGATCATATCCTCTAAACTCACCCAAGACTAGGAGGAATCGCTTGTGAGGATGCTCAAGAGGAGAATAAGAGTAATTGGTTGGAAAATTTTGGATATAAGGGGGATCAGTCCATCTTATTGCATGCATAAAATTTTAATGGAAGATGGATACAAGCCAACCATTGAAAGGCAAAGGAGGCTCAATCTAAACATGCAAGAAGTGGTAAGGAATGAGGTGGTTAAGCTATTAGATGCTGGAATTATTTATCCAATCTCAGACAGTGCATGGGTAAGTCCTATCCAGTGTGTTTCAAAGAAAGGAAGAATGACTGTGGTGGAAAATGAAGAAGGTAAGCAGACGAATGACTGTGGTGGAAAATGAAGAAGGTAAGCAGACCTCTACAAGAGTAGTAATCGGATGGAGAGTGTGCATTACCTACAGAAAGCTGAATTCAGCTACTAGGAAGGATCACTTTCCACTGCCATTCATTGATCAGATGTTGGAGAGGATAGTAGGACATGCCTTCTACTATTTCTTAGATGGTTATTCAGGCTACAATCAGATTGTAATTACTCCAGAAGATCAAGAGAAAACAACATTCACATGTCCCTATGACACATTTGCTTATAGAAGAATGCCATTTGGACTGTGTAATACTCCAGCAACTTTTCAAAGATGCATAATGGCCATATTCTCAGACCTGGTAGAAGAAATTATGGACGTGTTCATGGATGACTTATCAGTCTATGGAAGCTCATTTGAAGGATGCTTGGAAAACTTGGAGCAAGTTCTTACAAGGTGTGAAGAGACAAACTTGGTATTGAACTCGGAGAAGTGTCATTTTATAATAGAGGAAGGAATTGTCCTAGGGCATAAAATTTCAGCACAAAGTATTGAAGTGGATAAAGTAAAAGTGGAGACCATTGAAAGGCTTCAATGCCCAACGAATGTCAAAGGAGTTTGAAGTTTTCTAGGCCATGCAGGATTCTATCGGCGGTTTATTTAGAATTTTTAGAAAATCTCTAAACCCCTTTATAAGTTACTTGAGAAAGATTCTCCTTTTACTTTACTAATGAGTGTAAATTGTCTTTTGATAGGTTGAAAAAGCATTGATAACAGCCCCTATAGTTGTATCACCTGATTGGAATCTTCCATTCGAACTAATGTGTAATGCAAGTGATCATGTAATAGGAGCTGTACTTGTCCAAAGGAAGGATAATAAACTTCATGTCATCTATTATACAAGCTGAACTTTGAATGATGCACAACTTAACTATGCCACAACCGAGAAGGAGATGCTAGCAGTAATTTTTACTTTTGATAAATTTTGATCTTACTTGGTTCTAAAGTTATTATATATACAGATCATGCAGTATTGAAGTACCTCTTGAATAAAAAGGACTCAAAGCCAAGGCTCATATGCTGGGTACTACTTTTATAAGAGTTCGATATAGAAATTAAAGACAAGAAAGGATCAGAGAATGTAGTAGCTGATCATCTCTCAAGATTGGAACTGGAACAAGATGGAGATGAAGAGGAAGAGCCAATCCATGAGTTATTTCCAGATGAGATGTTGTTAGTAATCCAAAGTCTGAATGCACTATGGTTTGCGGATATAGCTAACTTCGTGTCAAATGGGAAGTTTCCAGAAGAATTTAATAGTCAATAGAGAAAGAAACTCATTTATGATTCTAAGTATTATTGTGGGATAAGCCATACCTCTGGAAGCTATGCAATAATGGAATGATAAGAAGATATGTAGGAGAAGAAGAGACTGGTTTAATTATGCAACATTGCCATGGGATGATAAATGGTGGTCATTTTGGTCCGCAAAGAACTGCTACAAAGATTCTTGAAGTAGGATTCTTTTGGCCTACACTCTTTCATAATGCTAGAAAGTTTATACTCAGTTATGATGCATGTCAAAGGAGTGGCAACATTTCCAAGAAGGATGAAATGCTCCAATCAGGAATTCTTGAGTTAGAGATATTTGATGTGTGGGGCATAGATTTCATGGGGCCATTTCCTATTTCAGATGGAAACAAGTACATACTTGTTTGTGTAGACTATGTGTCTAAGTGGGTGGAAGCTCAAGCTGGTGCAGTAAATGATGCAAGGGTAGTTTACAAATTTCTAAGCAAACTTTTTACTAGGTTTGGAATGCCTCAAGCTATCATAAGTGATGGTAGAACACATTTTTGTAACAAAAACATGGCAACGTTACTAGCTTATTATGGAGTTAAACACAAGATCGCTACTCCATACCATCCCCAAACAAGTGGACAAGTGGAAGTAAGCAATAGAGAATTCTTGAAAGAACAGTAAGCAAGTCAAGGAAAGAATGGGCAAGGAATTTGGATAATGCTTTATGGGCATATCGAACTGCTTATAAAACACCTATTGGAATGTCACCTTATAGTTTAGTATATGGAAAAACATGTCATCTTCCTGTGGAAATTGAGCATAAGGCTTACTGGGCAATCAAAGCTTTGAATTATGATTACAAGAGAACGACAGAAAAGAGACTCTTATAGTTGAGTGAATTGGAGGAGATAAGAGAACTAGCATATGAAAATTCCAGGATGTACGAGGAACGCATAAAGAAATGGCATAATGTTAAGGTAAAAATAAAGATTTTTCATGAAGGAGATCAAGTGTTGCTATATAACTTCAGACTCAGATTATTTTTAGGAAAGCTTAAAAGTAGGTGGTCAGGACCATTTGTTGTGAGACATGTCTACCCCTATGGAGCTGTAGAGGTTTGCAACACTCAAGGAGACAAGTTCAAGGTTAATGGGTAAAGACTGAAAATCTACCATGGAGGAACATGGGATAACTTTCACCAAACAGCCCTTTTGGATAACTTAGTACTCTAAAGAACATGATGGTCTAAGCTCAGACCTAAAAGAGCGCTTCTTGGGAGCTCAACCAAGTTTTTAATTCTATTTTCTTCT